>JAWNMX010000432.1:0-38045 GCA_035043575.1 Drosophila seclusa | reverse complement strand
TTTGTTATTATTTATTTTTTTTGGTATTAATCATTTTTTTGTTCTTTAATTAATTTACATTTTTTTTGTTATTATTTATTTTTTTTTGTATTAATCCAATTTTTTTCCCCCTTTTTTTACCTTTATTTAATTAATTTTTTTTCTTTTTTTGTTTCATTACGTTTAATATTTATAATGCTGCACTTTTAGACAGTAAATTACCTCAAATGTTAGATTAAGGCTCAATTTTTCTCAATAAATAATGTTCGGTTGAAAATGGAAGGCTAAGTGTTATAAATGTGATCGTGCAGATTTAAAAGAGTGAGGTCCAAGATTATTTAATTACCCCCACAGGAAGGGCGGGAGCGCTACGGCAACACCAGCAAAGCTGCCGTGGAATGCCGGGAGTAAAATCGTTTTTTTTTTTGTTGTTTGTGTTTTGAATTGCCACTGTCCGTTAGAACAGCTGTTTTTTTTGTGATGTGTAGATTTTGTGTAGTTTCGTTTATTGTGGGGTCGGCGGGCAGGGGCAGACCCACCCCTAACTGAGCACTGGCTGGCCGGAGCTGCCCCATGCGGACAAACCCAATTGCGTTTGTGTTTCAAATGTATTTATTCGTATAAGAAATAAGCAGCATTAAAATATGTAACTCTGTATGTACTTATGAACATTAACCTTTAAGCTGCCGTGTTTCTATGAAGTTGTGTTGAAATAATTTTGTGTCTATTTTGGCTTAATTTAACATCGATAGCGAAATATAATTTGTTGACTGATTACGCAGGCAGCTTTTGCCTGTAAGCACGGTTCGTTGTCATCGGTGCGAGAACGCCATTGAAAATAAACCTTAGTAATTTGTAAATTCATAAGATTATTTTTGCAACAAATTCACTAAACAATTTGACAACTTATCACTGAACATCGCATCAAGTTAAAGCGCAGCTGCAAAATGGCGCGTGCGCGGTCTTCCACCGCCGAGGGCGAAAAGGAAAATAAAGAGAAGGATATTAAAGAGGACGCCAAAGCCGCAGCTTCATCGAACTCGTCGCGCAAAGGGAGGGAACGCAAGCGACGTGGCTCCGCCTCCTCAAGCAGTGACTCCAGCAGAAGTTCATCGTGCAGCACATCATCACGGAGCAGCTCTGGGTCAGATTCACGCTCCACCTCGAGCAGTTCCAGCGACTCATCCAGCTCGTCGAGTTCAACGACCAGCGATTCCGATCACAGCGGGAAGAATCGTCGTCGTAGTGCCGTGGCCGCCGCCAGCAAGGATGCGTCTCATTCGCCGAGACGCACCACCAAATCCCCGAGGGCCACTAGCAAGGTGCGCAAGGAAACGGAACGAGAGCGCACGGATCGTGATCGCGATCGCGGGCAGCGTAGTCGCAGCCGTTCCCGGGATCATGCACGTCGCAGTTCCAATAATCGTGGAGCCGTCGCCAGTGGCGCAACTGCAGCTGGTGCTGGTGGCGAGGCGAATAACGTGCACATTTAACGTTCTCGTTCCGGCAGTCGTTCGCGTTCACCACGTCGTCGTGGTGGTGCTGGGCGTGGCACAGTAGAACACACACCGCCACCTAAGCGTGGAGAGCGTTGGCGCAGCCGCAGTCGAAGCCGTTCACGCTCACCCCCAAAGCTGGTGCGCATTCGTGTGGGTCGTCTCACACGCATCGTGACCAAGAATCACGTCTTGGAAATCTTCAGCAACTTTCAAGAATGTGGAATTTCCCACAGATCGTGATCATCCGAATGTTGGACGCGGCATGGCCTATGTGGAGTACGTCACCGCCGAGGATTGCGAGTCCGCCATGAAGCACATGGTTGGCGGTCAGATCGATGGCCAGGAGATAACAGTATCGCCTATCATTGTGCCAAAGCAGCGACTGCCAATACGTCGACCAGCACCCCAGATGCTCCGTCCCCAAGGCAACCGATGGCGTTCCCCGCCCAAATTCAATCGATTCAAAAATCAAGGCGGCGGCGGCCGACGCAGTTCACCAATGCGCGGTCGGCACAATTCTCCTCGGCGTCGCAATCCTCCTCGGCGTCTTTAAAATTAGATGCGAAATATATTAAATTACAATCACAAACGTTGCAGTAGCCTGTGTTGCATATTTGTCTGAGTTATCAAACCAAATATAAACATAAATAAATATGTGCATGCAAATGTACTATAGTTCAACAATATCAGTCTGCAACAAATATTGCCACACAGTACTTTTTCCCCAATTCATCGTGCACCTGTTGAGTCACTTTTGGGGCCTGGGATTTTCCCTTATTTTCCTGATGATCCTCCGCTCGTCCTGTTCGGTGAAAATCTTGTTTAATGACCTTATGCCCTTTCTCTCTATCCGATTTTCGTCGACGAAGCGCCGAATGATGTTATACACCGTTGACATGCTCAGATTGTGGTGTTCCAGGATGAGTTTCCGCTGTTCAATGGTGATCTGTCTGCCCATAGTTCTTCTTGGCTTGTTGCACTCGAGATGTAGTATATAACTAAACTGACTACGAAGGATTGGTCTATTTATACCGAAAATACTCAACTTTAGGTAAAAAATCCGGATCTTATGGCACCCAGGTATCGACAATGTACCTGGCGATTCAAACCATTTTACACTTTGAGTACTTGTGTTGACCGGGGAGTAAAAGGGGAGGGACATCTAAAACTTTCCAAATTTTTCTTTCCTCAGCACACTGCCGAAAAAAGGGGGGAATGTGAGGAGCCATATAACCATGGCAAATAAATATATATACATGGTAATACCACCGGCCCAGTCTCCAGATTTATATGTTATTGAGAATTTGTGGGCTCTGATAGAAAATAACATCCGGAAGCACAGCATATCCAGCAAAGAGGATCTCAAAAATGCTCTATGGGATGAGTGGAGCAGAATCAGTCCAGAAACTACCCGGAAGCTGGTATCTTCGATAAATATTAGGTTAAGGGAAGTTTTTAAGGCGAAAGGATATCATACCAAGTATATTCATCCTTATTTAAGTTTTAATACGCGAAATATATTACTTTATTAAGACTGTTTCAAATAAGCTGAGACCAAAAAATAGGGTACTCTTTTACATAACTCTACCTAGCGGGTGGGGAAACCCCAGTTTATTGGGGTCATATATTAATTTTGGTGGTTAATATGTATACCTACCATCGGTCTTTAGAATTTCTGAAAAATAATGAATGCTTAGCTTACGGCACGCAATTACTTTTTTTCTTTGACAATGTTCGAAATAAGGTGTCCGCCACTGTAGATAATAAGAGAATGAATTAATCCACATACTAGAAAAGTAGACAATAAGATTTTTTTTTTGTGTTTTTCTAAACGAAAGTATGCAATGAATTTTGTAATCAAATATATAAAGTATGCAATGAATTTTGTAATCAAAGTATGCAATGATTTTGTAATCAAATATATAAAGTATGCAAGGAATATTTTGTAAACGAATATATAAAGTATGCACTAAGAAGTTTGTAAACAAAATATAGGAAGTATGCAATAGCATTTTGAAAAGTACATATATGAAGTATACAATAACATTTGGAAAAGTATCGAAGAAAATAGTACTAGAAGCAATGAGCATATCATCAAATTAAATTTAAGTCTATTGTCGATTAAACAAAAAAAAGGTTTTTGTTTTAAAAATCAAATTTTTTTTTCTTTTTGTTCAGTTATTCTTATAAGTTACATTAATTTTTTTTTTGGTTTCAAATTTTTTTTTCGTTAATAATTTTTTTTTGGTTATGCCATTAATTATAAGGCAATTTATATGAAGTCGAAATGAAATATAGAGCAATGAATCACTAAATTTTGTATGTGTCCTACTGGCCGGGATGTGACTTGAGGGAACCACCTAGATTTGCTTTTGGGGACTTTTCAGCATACATGGCCGCGCAGAAAGTCCAATTGGTTGGGTGGGTACAGAGCGCGTTAGAGGGGTGCACAACAACTCGCACCCCAAAACCAACAACCGAAGCCAACGGAACCGCAGCGCTTCCCGCCTAGTTTAGTCATGTTCCCATTTGACGATGTTGGAGAGGACACTCCCAAAATAAATGGACTCTAAAAAAAAATAAAGTTATGACGAAAAAGGAGTTCCCGGATGTAGCAAGAACCCCCCCCACCTCCCGGCACGAGCTACCACCAGTAGAGTCCCCCTCCGCTACCCATCCCGGACTCCGCTCGCCTCCCTATTACCCCCAAGTCGTAGTGCGGCGAGTCCACCCTAGTTTGGATGTCAATCCAGACCTTGGCGGTTACAAGTTTTAATCTGGCCAACGAAGAAGCGAGATGCCGTTCGCTTAAATAAATCATTTTATAACTCATTTTGCATTCTTACTCATTGAAGCCATCTTAACAAACCAAGTCCTAGCAAAGCTAAAACTAGTAAGGAATTAACCTGCGCTCGATCCACTTGAAGCGATACTAATGACAAAATCACAAAAACTAATCTCAATCAACCTCATAACTGAGCAAATAGTTAATTTGAATGTAAAAATAGTTTATATTGTAAATGCAACATATGTGTAGATAAATATGTCTATATTAAATATATATATATATAGGAAATTTCAAGTTCATACGAATAGCCTTAACCTAATATACTATATATATAAACATATAAATCATTCGCCACGATAATATATTTGTATAATCTTGCAGAAGGTTTAGTAATAATGTCGAGAAGAAGACATAAGTCCCCATAAACATAGATATTCTTAAACAGCATCAGCCGAATCGATTCAAGTGAATCTCAATTTATCCGCATGTTCCGAATCTCGATAAGAATCGATTCCGAAAGCAATAAAAGTCACAATTAATATTGATCAGCTGTAAAAATTGTATTTATATTATATATATTTAAGAAACACGGAAGAAATCGAATATTCATTCACATACAATTTAGTATGTTCGACAATTGTAATAATCGAGGTTAAATGAGTTTTACAATATTTAATTATTCAAAATTATGAATTATTCAAAAGTAGAGTGGATTAATGTATTTTGACATATTTGTTTCGCCCTCACATAACTTCTTGCCTACCCAGATGCACTTAATTGTGAATAATTGGTACTCCAAAAATGGAGCTTATATCAGTTATCAAACTTGGGGGCATCTTCCAGCTAAAACATACCATTTGTGGTGACCCAATAATATCTGATGACCCTATGACTACCGAAAATAATATAATATTTCTAAATTAAGTTGAGTATTTGCAAATTATATAAATTATTATATTATCATTATATTATGTATATATTATTATATACCCAATGTACCCAAACTCACTGCAAATACCCTAAGTCACTGCAACAAACGACATTCGGATCTTGCGCCGCGTCAGCATATTTCATCAACGACGAACTCAGCTGCAACCAGCGATCACAACCAAAAGCGCACGTGCCTTCGTCAGCGTATTCTACAAGATGTCCACCGTGGGACCCAAATGGACAACTGACACCACCACTAGCCTCCGTCAGCGCATTCCACCAGAGGGCCAGCGTGAGACCCAAATGGGCCACCCGACACCTCCACCAATGGGACAGCAGCGACAAGGCTACAGCGACACAACTACAACGCCAAGACGCCAGCAGAGTGCAGCAAACCAATGTTTCATTATAATAAATCATATTGTACAAAATCAGTTCCAATAAAGCACTAAATCGAAACAGTTCTGTTTTTTTTTATTAAAATCTCAAAGAAACCGTTTAATTTATACATATTTGCAGATTTTCTGGTTATATGTTTATTTATTATATTATACGATATACAATACTTCTCTTATAGGATCGGGACAACCGCTACTATTTCAAATCCCACATACATAAGTGCTAAGGTCTATTGTACTACGTAATTGAATCTTTTGAATTGATGTATGTATTACGTGATACAAATTATTCGAATTATCTGTTGCCAGTTGCTTAGGATACAAATATATATCCAGTCCCTTTTATTCTCACACAAAAATCTCCAATCTGTAATAACAACATTTTAATAGTAATCCTTAAATAATCGTATTGTTCCGGATATCTTAAGAATCCTTAAGAATCTAAATTTCACTATTTCGATTGGTCCTCATTACAGTTCCTCTTTTGTCACGGTTCGGTATCGGTTGGGAGGGATTGATAAGTCAATTACTTCTGGCCGCCAACGACCATGGTGGTTAGGTAGTAGAATACGGACCAGCTGACATACTTGACGGGATCAGCGGAGCCCTCGATCTGAGTTTCCAGAAACTCCGAACCATTTTTGGCCATAAAGGATAGTAAGGCCATGGTGCCCATCAGCCAGCTGCTCTCGTTGACGGCCAAATAGAATAGTGATGTTATGTTCCCCAGAATGGTCAAGAGATTGAGTGTTTCGACAACTTCATCTCCTTCCCCGTCACCCTCGCCCTTGATAAGGCCCTCCAGCAGGCAGATGGCCCATGGCCCAAGGCAATATTATTGCCCTCGCCACCATTATCCTCGTAATAAAGTCAATGGTGTCATGGAGCTGTTGCCGACATTCATTGGCAACTACGAGGATGATGGGCTCACCAGCAGCACAATTTGCACGGACTGCGATTACGGTCGAAGACGGCGCATGCCAAAATTTGAAATGTGTTGCATGCCCATGCAAAAGAAGCGCATGCCCCGTCGTTCAGCGCGCAAGAGGCGCACGAGCAGCAAGTCCAAGCGCTGCGTCAAGCCCAGAGCCCAGCCCAGGAAGAGGGCGGCGTCCCAAAAACGCAGGCTACGCGACTGCCCCAAGCCCAAGCCCAAGCCCAAGCGCAGGTCCAGGTCCAAGCGTTCTGCTAGCTTCTGCTGACGGCTGTGCAGCAAAAATTGATTATAGGTGCAAGTTGAACTTAAGTTCGAAAAATTGAAAACGAATTCATATGTGCGATAAAATGTTTATCCTTGTAGATCGCATTTGAAAAAGAAGAGCTCTACGTTGACCAGTGGCAAGGGGACTATTTCCAAAATGGCATTACTCGTCTGCTTGGCGTTCTTCGACGTATCATTGCCCATGAAACAGTCGACCAGACCAAATAAACCATGACACACGCATCACGCAATGCTGCGAGGCCATAGCGAATCCATATCCTGTAACGCCGCACAGGACTAAGTTGAGTACACCCGATACCGCCGAATTGTCCGACATTTTTGTGTTAATTTCTTTCTGAATTGGGGAAGGGTATTAATAATGTGGAGCAGCCAAAAGCGAATTGGATATTAATTTTCGAAATGCAAAACGTAACAAATTTCAAATTTTACTTATTTACGGAAAAATTCTGAAATGTTATTTTATTTCTTTTTCTCTCAACCGACTGAATTGTGAAATTTGTTCTGTGAAAATGATATTATCCCAGCTGGGATATGTCGACGACTGCTGCGATTGAAGTTAACCAAACCACTTGACATTTATAAACTCAGGCAAGTCAAACAAAAAGAATTGAAACTAATTCTGTAATTATCGTGGTTATTCGGAACATACTCTTCCGTTTTGTATACCCTGAGTGGGTTCAAATGGGTAAAATTAAGTTGTGCAAAAGTATGTAACAGGCAACAGAAAACATCTCCGATACCATAAATTCCGTATCAGGATCAATAGCCAAGTTGATCTAGCCATGGGCGTCTGTGTCTCCGTCTGTATAAACAAGCCATATTCAGAGATTGCGCAGATTGTGCACATTAAGTGTATTTTATGTAATCGACAACTCTTCCATTTAGCGAATATCTATTGAATTTGAATATCTGTAGTACTTGGGGATTGCGGATTGATTAAGGAGCTAGAGACTTCGAGTCTTGGTTCTCGAGAACTAAATGCAACTATCAAAATTGATTTATTTTTATCCAAAAATGTAGTTTACATTTCAACCTACGATGCTGTGAGCTGTGGCTGTGAGCATGTTCTCAATGAGCCTAAAAAACAATAATAGATTTGTAACGTGGCCTGTTGTCTGACCTCAAATACAACTAAAAATGTGTAATTATGTGTAATTATCACATCATAACAGTGCGATGAACACGTCATATTATATAAGTAATTCTCTGTTATGTAAAGCGTTCACAGCCAGCAGGCATTCGGTTCGGATGTACTCGAACATCTCCGGGTTCAGACAGTTGCGCTGATCCAATATGTTATTTCTGAGAATTATATCGCTAAGCAAGCGTACGCCGCGATCTTCCGTTCTCAGTTTCATAATTTGCCATTTAAGGCAGCTATCATTGCATTGCGATGTTACAAAGGTGTCTCAAATATGGTATGGCAATTTTGATAAATAAGCTGGGAAGGACCGATATGGTAACAATCTAATGTGTACCGGTGTACGAGTAATGAGGTTGCTAACATTCACGACAGGAAGGTAGCCAGCGGACCTTTCTCTGGTCCTGAACCATTTTGTGGACTCGGACCTCTGGCAGGCTTCTCACAGACCCACCAACAGCAAAACAACTACAAGGATATGGCAGCTATGACTGGAATCGTGCTATTGACTGTCTGAAAATTTGTAAAAACTCTCTTCTGACGCCATATTGCAGTTTGCTCAGCATCTGACCTGGACATTTACAAGACTTCAGAACACTTTCTGGAAGATTGCTGGGCAATAAGCAGACTGAGGCACTCTCAGCTAAGTGCCTACTGTCCTTTAGTGGAGACACTAACACACACACGTCTACTCGCTTCTTTTCAAGAAGCTGTGACCAAAATAACACTTATAACCTTTAGCGTCAAGCAAATATGCAGCTATGCAGCACACAGATGCATACATACAGAAATATATATATACATATAGTATGGTGATCTAGACAGATACGCTTATTACGTCAACTAAGACGGGAACACACATTTCTCATTGTTAATAAGCATACTCAATACAACGTGTAATACACACAACATAAAGAAAAACACACATAAATACACCTAAGAGGCCAAAGATTTAGATAAGCTATTCCAAATTACTTTCATAGTGCGGATGATAAGTAACATCAAACCTTAAGAAAATCAGAGTCAATCGAGAATCGTCGGAAAACGCACTGAGATCGAGAGTGCAAGGTATACAGGTAGATCCACAGAGGCCTGCTATAAAAATGCATATTGAAATACAAGCTGCGTCGAACTTTGTTATTTCGTATCTATACAACAAATTGCCACGTCGACGAGTCAATATCTTTGGGGAAGAGTTGGAAAAAGCGTTGCGTGACAAATTCCAAGGGCACTGGTATCCGGAGAATCCCATCAAGGTACTTAAAGCTTTTGCAGATATTTCTGTAGAAAACAAGTAAGAATGCTGTAGTCGAGTGAGACCGACTACGATGTACACTGAACCCAGTTGTTTAATATATTCGAATTTTATTTGCAAATTTCCCTTTAAAAAGTCTTCCACCCAAATTTGAGAAGGTCCTCAAGTGCACTCTTTTCTTATGGCAGACACAGGGACTGAAGAGTAAAAAAAAACTCAGCCAGCTCATATGTTTATTCACAAGCTCGAACTGACTGACATACACGTGCACGCACATACACACAAACACGAAATCATAGCTAACGGGGCTCTGCAGAATACACACATAGAATGATAGAAAGAAGTTCAATATGAGAATCTACTTTCGACTATAACTACTGTTGTGTTTCTTTTCCGATCTTGATGAAATTTGGACAGTTGATTGCCTTTGCGTATTGTGTATTAATAAGAAGATTCTGTCTCTTAAATTGTGGTATTTATTGCTATCGGAAATCTAAATATATCGATATTCCAGAAACGAAAATAATCAAACTTGATCTGCGTCGGGTTTACGTGAACCTTTTTTCAAATTTGAAGTCTCTAGCTCTTATAGTCTCTGAGATCCGCGTGTTCATACAGACAGACGGACGTGGATATGTCTGTTGAGTTTTAAGCGGCAATATTGATGCACTTGGTTTGGCGGTTAGACAAAGAAGAACGTTTATTCAATGTATTGTAATGTGAGGTTAGTCTTTTTGTTGCCACACATCTCTCGGTTTCGTTGCGGAGGGAGAAGGGATCCACCAACTTAATCCGCCTTGCGCGGCTTACGTTTGCGCACCTGCTCTGTGCCTGGCTTCTCCGTCAGCAGTTCGGACGCCTCATCGCCGGCTGGATTGTTTGTAGTGTTTTCAATGTTTTCGGTTTTACTTTCGGCCTTCTTATTTTGCGACTCATCTGTTGCATTTTCTGGCTTCTTTGCTACTTGCTCCTCCTCTTCTTGTTCGACTTCTGCTCCATTCTCCTCCTCCTCATCATCATCTTCATCGGCTTCTTCACTGTTGCGCTCCTCATCCTCCTCCAGGGCATCATCTTCCTCGTCTTCCTTCAAAATCGGATATTCACATCGCCAAATAGCTAAAATGGTCAATCTGAGCAACTGAACTGTTTATAACATCATTCAACTTCGTCGACGCAAATCGGATTGACGGCAAGGGCAAAATGGCACCAAATAGGATTTTCACCGAAGAGAAGGAGCGAAGGATCATCAGGAAAATAAGGGGAAATCCCAAGCCAGTCGTCGACATATCCCAGCTGGGAAAATAATACTTTCACAAAACAAGTTCCACAATTTAGTCGGTTGCGATTGAGAAAAAGTAATAAAATTAAAATACATTTGAGAATTTTTGCGTAAATAAGTAAAATTTAAAATTCGTTGCGTTTTACATTCTAAAATTAATATCCAATTCGCTTTTGGCGTTCCTCATTATTAATAACCTTCCCCAATTCAGAAAGAAATCAACACAAAAATGTCGGACAATTCGGCGGTATCGGGTGTACTCAACTTAGTAAAACTCATTTAACCTCGATTATTACAATTGTCGAAGATACTAAATTGTATGTGAATGAATATTCGATTTCTTCCGTGTTTCTTAAATATATATAATATAAATACAATTTTTACAGCTGATCAATATTAATTCTTTCAAATTAAAAAGATATTTATAAATTGTGACTTTTATTGCTTTCGGAATCGATTCTTATCGAGATTCGGAACATGCGGATAAATTGAGATTCACTTGAATCGATTCGGCTGATGCTGTTTAAGAATATCTATGTTTATGGGGACTTATGTCTTCTTCTCGACATTATTACTAAACCTTCTGCAAGATTATTAAAATATATTATCGTGGCGAATGATTTATATGTTTATATATATAGTATATTAGGTTAAGGCTATTCGTATGAACTTGATATTGGCTCCCCGCTCCGCTAATGCTTCTAGTAAGGTAAGGACAGATGGTTAATTTTTGAATAATACGATAATCTTTATTCTATTAAAGGTAATATGAAAAATATTCAATATGGAAGTTATTACATTTCTATACATAACACTTGCGCATATGTAGGTATACATATATATCTATATATATATATTTAATATAGACATATTTATCTACACATGTGTTGCATTTACAATATAAACTATTTTTATATACACACGTTCTGGTTTCGCTTGTTTTTTGAGTTAATGAAATCTCTATATACTAAGTATATATATCAACATCTATACATACATATGTAAATATGAAAATCAGTAGCGCTTCAAATTCAATGTATCTACGCTTTTATTGTATTTATTGATATGCATTTATAAATTTTAAATTTCCATACACATACATACGAATGTTCGAGTAAGCTTGGGTAAAAACATATGTAACATAATCAAATGCATACGTCAATAAATATGTACATACAGTGGCGGACACCTTATTTGGAACAATGTCAAAGAAACAAGTAGGCAACATTTTTATAATTCTACCTAGCAGGTGGGGAAACCCCAGTGTATTGGGGTCATATATTAATTTTGGTGGTTAATATATGTACCTACCATCGGTCTTTGGAATTTTTGAAAAATAATGAATAATTAGCTTATGGCAGGCAATTACTTTTTTTCTTTGACGTTGTTCCAAATAAGGTGTCCGCCACTGTATGTAAATGTATGTGTGTGGGTAGTTTTATCTTAATTCATGCATTCACATACGTACATACATAATAAAGTGTGAATGTGTCACATAATGCAATGCTACAAATAATGCCAATATAGCCGCATCGTACGTACATATGTACATATGTACTTAAGCAAGCTAATAAAAGTGAAAACCCAAGTGGAAAATTGAAAATAGTTGTTGGTTTCCAATATCTTCAACCTGATTATCATACAGATCGCACATATGTACATAAATACATACATATGAAGTCTATGCGAAAATGTTCTAAAATATATTTGTATATTATGCATGCAAACATACATACATACATACATGCATACATGAATACATACATGCAAACATACATGCATACATACATACATACATACATATACATACATATAATTGCTCAGCATTGTTCGATTTATTCTTCTTAACCCATATAAAGGTATGTATGTACATACATACGTATTCCTTAAGAGCGTGTCTATTCCAATTTCTGGGCCACCTAAACCCACGCATACATACATACATACACATGTACTTATAGTATAGTTGTAATGCACATTAAGATGTTTGAAAATATTTAACAATTAAATAGAAGGGTTTTTTTTAAATATATAAAAGTTACCATCGTAAATTGGGAATTGTCATCTACTTAATTGCTAATTACGATGTATACATTTAGTTTCGTCCACGAAAATGGTAGGACCGTTGTGTCCCAACAGTCACCCAACTGTATCAACTGGGCTAAGAGAAATGGACTCATATATCTTAAAAAACAGTTGCCTGGAGTTTATTGCCAGATATATAAGACCAAAATGAAACTATTCATTTTGCTTGAGTTGTTTTTTTTCCATAAAAATAGTTGTTTCTAATATTTTCATGTTCTCTTTATCTAAAGCTCTTGAATGAAAACGAATACAAGTATTTAACCACAACAATCTTAATTATTGTCGAAAATAATTAACAATTATTATTTTATAATTAGTATGTGCCGTACTTTAACTAATTATTTGATTTGGCAGCTTGCTTGTAATGACACAATGTCGCTCCTATTTTCGTGAACGCAACTGTATGTACTTAGAACTCATTAGATTAATTTCTGATAAGAGACATACATACCAACATGTATGTACATACACATATTTATATACACACATATAAACACATGTCTAGGTATAAAAAGCCATTTTTTTTTTCTTCTATTTTTTAAAAAATATTTTTTTTGCTACATAAAATTGTATGCAGTTGGAGAACACATAAAGAATCATATAATAATAAATATTTAGGCTTGTTTTATAAATTTGGTTAATCTATAGCTGAATACACATATGTATGTAAGTACATTGCTTTTTCTATGAACTAATGATGTACATATGTAGATGTACGCATGTCAGTACTAAAAGTGTTCTTGTGTTCAAATTTGCTTGTATTGTGTGTTGTCAATATAATAAAATAAATATGAATGATGTATATATGTATATTCTTGCATAGTTAACTTAACATATACTTAATTAATAGCTTATCCACACATGAGCAATTTTATCATATGTATGTGCATATGTATATACATGTAAGTAGGTGTATTGGTGTCTTCTAAAAACTTCGAAAAACTCTGCGCCTAACTATTTACAAGATTGTATGTATTTATGCATCGTATATAAAATAGTTTTTTGTATGTACATCGTTACATTATTATTATTATTTGAAATGTTATTGTTTTTGTTCGTAGGTAGGCGGCATTAACCAAGGACTCTTGGTTATTATTCATTCATAGTTTTGTGGGTAACTACTGGTTTCTGTGGGAATACCTTACATGCATACACACACACATATACACATATGCACATATGTACATATGTATGTACGTAAGTAAGCCTGTACTCTGTACAGTCGTGGGTAACAAGTTATTGTGGATTGTTGGG
Organism: Drosophila seclusa; assembly: GCA_035043575.1. NCBI lineage: Eukaryota > Metazoa > Arthropoda > Insecta > Diptera > Drosophilidae > Drosophila > Drosophila seclusa. The sequence goes on along the minus strand of JAWNMX010000432.1, from coordinate 24,215 downwards.
CATACAGAGGTACTTATGTACATATCTATTTTCATTTCGCGTTTATCATCTAATATTTTACTCCAAGATCATATACATACGTACGCATATGTACTGTATGTAACTGTACAGAGTCGCATTGTCCGCCTGACTGTCTAACATTGGTATCACAATTAGAGAATGCCTTTCAAGCAAACGGTTAATTTTTTAATTTTCCTAATATTTACTATTACATGCATTCATACATAAGTAATACATATACTGAACAACGCGACCTCTCCTCTCCTATCCCTCTCTCTCTCTCTCTCTCTCTCTATCTGTCTGTCTCTCTCATTGTTATATATAAATGTACACAGCGGTACATACTATAAGCTTCCCCGTTCATTTAGGCATATCTGTTACGGAATACAGAATTGGAACTGGTTGCAAAGATAGTTGCTTGTACATACATATGTAGTTTTATAAATCTGACATTCAATGCTGGATTCACAGTTAACAAGAAACTAAACGTGTCTGATTAGTATATATATACATACATACATTGATAAATGGAGAAATACATTTGCATATAATGTATATGCCATATATATATATATATATATTTATATATATATTATGTAAAGTAAAAAAATTAATGTGCTTTATTCGCTTGTAATGTAATTCATTATGTACTAGTTTATATAAAAGATTTCTTCTTTCTTGTTTTTTTTTTCTCTTTTTTTCTGTTTTTTTTTTGTAGTGTTCCGTGTCATATTGTGAATGAATATTTGTATATTTATAGGTACTTTTGTACTACCATGATCAAAATGATGGGTCAAATGTTATTTATAATTTGAATTCTCTAGCCATGCATATTGATACGGAACGATCGGAATGGTACATTTCAAATGATTGTTCTTGTTCTCAATCAATCAAGATTCAGTCATCATCATCATCATCATCATCATCATTCCAGCTCTGCATTGATATGAAGAGTGAGCAAGTGTGCATGAAAATAATCATTATCTCACATGCATTTGATCACAGTAGTGTTAGTTTGAAGCTTGGTTAAGGTACTTAAATGTTTCATTAAATTTCCATTTCAGTGGTAAGTTTAGATACACGCACTCATGTTTGTCATGTGTAGGTACATATTCGAATACATATAAATAATTGTTAAAATCAATCTTAGGATTTTGCATAACCAACTTAAAGAACAACAACACGCACTCATACATTTGCACACAAGATATAAATATCTATATACACATATTTATATATATATATATATATATACACACATATATCATATTCTGATTTTTGCTATGTATAGCATAGTATATAGAAGGAATTGCGGACCGTAGTTATAATGTGGTATGTTAATGTACGAGGAGCATGTTTTTTGCTGCTTGCTTCTTGTTATTTAGTTTTTTATTTTTTTGTTTTGTTTTTTCATTCTCTTTTGTAATTTTGTATTATTGAATTTGTGTATAATTTGAATTAGGAGGCTTCCGAATAGAAATTACATAATAACTATAATAGATACTTACATGTGTATATATGTATATATATTTATGTATATGCATGCATGAATGTATAAGCTATAAATAAAAATGCTTATTTGATTTGTTGTTTATATTTTGTTTTTGTTTTTTAAAATGAAAGTAAACATTTATATAGCACAAGGTATTTCACGTAAGCCCGTATAAAAAGTATAAAATTGTTTTTACTTTACTTGATTTTATAAAAATTACAAATGTTCATATAAAAATAGATATACATGCATATACAAAAAAAGTCAAATAGTAATACACACACATATCGCACACACAAAAAAAATTGAAACAACTTTTTTCGGCGCGCCGAATTTGCATACCCTACGAAAAATCAACAACAAAAGAAACAAATAAATAAAGCCCATGTTTGACCATGTTTGATCGGACACCTTTGGCAATCAGACAATTGAAACTTCAACATATAGTTTGTGGGTCGACCAACAAATAAGTATGATAATAAAATAGAATTTTTAATTTATGCATCTACTATCCAATCATTGAGTTTTTTAGACAAAACTGATTTCTATCTATCTATTTCTATCTGTGATTCGATTAACAAATCTAGCTTGTTCGAAGGGTATGCAAATATCGGTCCTATGTTTTGTAACACGTTTCGAGTGTTGATTTTTTTTTCTAGTTCATCATTGTTTGTCTCTATACAAAAAATAACTTATCTCTTAAATTACAACTAATTAAAAACTTGATGTCAGGCTTACCCAACTTTGGATTTAATAGTATTTTTTTTCTTTTTTCTTTCTTTTCATATGTATGTATCTATAACAATTTAAAAACAATTAATTTAGAAATTCTAAAAAGGATTTCGTTTGAGTGTTTGCTTCTTCTTCTTCGTATCTTGTTAGTATTGTATGCATGCATGTATGTATGTATGTATTTATGTATGTACGCGTTTTGGCTATTTATGTGGCCACTTCCTGGCTTCGCAAGGATCCGCAGAATGAGTTTGAAACTGATTGGATGGTTTACTAATGAAGCATTGAAAATCAAAAATTTGAACGCAATCCGATGGAAAAACATACAATTTTCATACAACGCCTTTTTCCCCATTTTGTTGTTGTAAGTTGGAGATACGACCGGGTATGTCCGACTGCAAACGTTCTTACTTGTTTTAGATTGTGTTTGTCGGTTGGTTGGTTGGTTGGCTCATTGGTTTTGTCATAGTAGTTACACAAGTACGTGATTTACGCTATTTAAAATGGTTACAGTTCAACTTTCTACTCTTTCCTGCTCTTGGTTTGGTTTAATAATAATACAACGTTCGGACTGTGGTATATATGTTCTGGGGGGATTTTGGGTCACATTCAAAGCCCATACAACATGCATTAATCTAAATTAAGATAGCTTGGCCGCTTGCTTCTTAAATGTTACCGCAGACGTCTTTTTAATTAATTGATTTTTTTTAATCTGCCTCTTTGCGATTTGATTATCAATGATCTTAACTGGATTCCTGGGAGGGTCTAGTTGGCGACTAACAGCTGCTGGTAGGAGGATCCGGTGCCGTAGAACGAGCTGAGGCCATCGAGTATCTTGCTGTTGGCAGCAGCCGAAGCGGAGGAGTCTTGATTGACAGATCCGGATGCAGCAGCTGATCCGGTAACTGTTGCGTTGGCGGTGGCGGAACTGGCGGCAGACACTACTGTTGCAACCGATGTAGTGACAGTGTTTAGGCTTGGCCATAATGCCATCAGTGGGCGTGGTAATGGGACTGCTATCGATTGATGATTCGCCAGTAGCTGCGCCAGCAGCTGCGTTGCCAACCTCCTCGATTGCAGCGCCAGCAATGCTGCTATCTGTGTCCAAGACAAAGCAGGTCTCGCTGCTGTTAGCATGCTCCAACTGCTGCTGATCGCCAACAGCTCCAGCTCCAGCGCCAGTAGCATTAACATTCACATTCGTGTTCACATGACCGTTGGAAAAGTAACACGGATCCAGATAAGCACTGTAGCTATTGCTGCTAGTGGATGCACCTGTGGTCGCACTGCCAAAACAAACGCTAATGTTGGCCGCTTCCGTGTTATAGTGTGACTCGAAGAGAGTGCGCTGCCCGTTATACTGGGGATACAGGCCCATTGGTATATTGGCGTAATAGAAGGGTTCAGCAGTCGGGGCGGTCTTATTGTTACCCAATGCCAGCGGATTGGGTGACAGCGAACGTGCCGGGGATACGGTGTCCAATGCTCCAAAGGCCGCCGCCGATGAGCCACCAACGCTGTGGCCATGATGTAGCTGCTGTTGCATGGCACGTTGCTTGATATAGTTTGAGAATTCAGTGGGCGACATGCGATACGAGCTGCTGGAAGTGGCAAGAGTTGCAAGAGTTAAGCACATCATTTACGCTGGGCTGGGATTCTGGTCAAGAATCACATGCTCACCTGTTGGTACGCTTGGAACTAGTCTTGAGTTTGGTGCTGCCGAACTTTGTCTGGGCAAAGGTGGCCGTTGTAAATGTTAGCGGAGCCTGAGCGGCACGCTGCACAAAGGCGGCAGCAGTAGCTGTGGCAGTCCCAGTGTTACTGCCAGAGAGACTGGCACCGCTGGAGACACAGCCATTGGGATTCGGGCTGCCCTTACATGGCGGGGAGCTAGAAGCAACCGAGTGTGGTGAGGAGCCCGACGGCGGCAATGGCAGCGGTAGTGGCAACGCCTTCGGACTTAAGCTCAAGTTGTTCATGGTCGTGTTGACCACGTCGATGGGACGAAAGCATTGTGCCTCCGGATTGAACGTCTTCGTAACCTCTCGATCCGCCGAGTGGCTATCCTCATGATTCTCATTGTTCTCCGTATAGAGTATCTGCGGTTAATATAGCTGCTATATAAATCATATATCACATCGTATATATGTATATATATATACATACATGCTGCGGGCTTACCTTAACTGCCCCTTTCTCGCCGATGCGAAACGACACCTCACCGGGGTCCATCCAGACGGATAACTCATTGGGTAGATACTTAAGGATATCAGTTATTGGAACACCACTTTCACGAGCTGCACGTCCAAGCACCGCATCAATAGGATCACCCGGTTTTGAGACAACGATATGCCGAGCCCTTTAAAGTAATAAACTCCTTTATAAATTACAATATATTTTTATACCCTGAACCCATTGAAAATGGGTGAAAAGGGTGTAATGGTTTTGTGTAAATGTATGTAGCAGGCAGAAGGGAGCATCTCCGACCTCATAAACTATATACATATATTCTTGATCAGGGTCAACAGCCGAATCGATATTCTTGAAAATATGTAAAAGATCAATACAACATTTCGATTACCAATGTTAATAGCAGGGATATCGATACTATCCTCGATACCCCAACTACCACCACTATGTATAAAAATACTGTGTCGAAATAGACTGCTCTGCGCCCACAGTTTATGCTTCGTTTCAAACATTAAAAAAACTTGCTACAATAAAATCGAAAACTGTACAAATTTAGCATCAAGAAAGTCGAGATATTTTTTCATTATAGCTAAATACGTAGCGCGTTGCAAAAATGAGCCGTACTTCAAATATTTTCGCAACGTCATTTGCCATCTGTGCCACGCTGTTTTTCACCAGGTATACGCAGCCCGATGGAAATCTAATAGAATTGGACGAGGATAACTGGTATCTAATGCTAAATGGCGAATGGATGATTGAATTCTTTGCACCCTGGTGCCCCGTCTGCAAGAATCTAGCTCCAGTTTGGGAACGTTATGCCGGCACTGCCAAGGATGTGAACGTCCATGTGGCCAAGATCGATGTGACGACTTCGCCATCGCTCAGCGGTCGTTTCTTTGTCACTGCCTTGCCGACAATTTATCATGTTAAGAATGGCGAATTCCGTGAGTATCGCGGCGCACGTGATGCTGATTCTTTGTTGTATTTCCTCAAGAAGAAGTCCTGGCAGAGCATTGAGCCGCTGTCCTCGTGGAAGAAGCCCGACACCATTCACATGTCCTTGCTAGCCTATTTCTTCAGCCTGTCGCACACACTGGAGGAGGCATATGGACTGCCCACCTGGGGATCTGATGCACTACTTGCCATTGCCACAATTTTTGTGGGCGCCGCTTTGGTTTTGATGGTCGATTGCATTGTTTCAAAGATTCGCGGAATCGCAGGATAATCTAGCCGAAGAAGTTGAGGATTTGGCCACCGAGGAGCTGGAAGACGAGGAAGATGATGCCGTGGAGGAGGATGAGGAGCGCAACAGTGAAGAAGCCGATGAAGATGATGACGAGGAGGAGGAGAATGAAGCAGAAGTCGAACAAGAAGAGGAGGAGCAAGTAGCAAAGAAGCCAGAAACTGCAACAGATGAGACGCAAAATAAGAAAACCAAAAGTAAAACCGAAAACATTGAAAACACTACAAATAATCCAGCCGGCGATGAGGCGTCCTAACTGCTGAAGGAGAAGCCAGGCACAGAGCAGGTGCGCAAACGTAAGACGCGCAAGGCGGATTAAGTTGGTGGATCCCTTCTCACTCCGCAACGAAACCGAGAGATGTGTGGCAACAAAAGGACTAACCTCACATTACAATACATTGAATAAACGTTCTTCTTTGTCTAACCGCCAAACCAAGTGCATCAATATTGCCGCTTAAAACTCAACAGACATATCCACGTCCGTCTGTCTGTATGAACACGCGGATCTCAGAGACTATAAGAGCTAGAGACTTCAAATTTGAAAAAAGGTTCACGTAAAACCCGACGCAGATCAAGTTTGATTATTTTCGTTTCTGGAATATCGATATATTTAGATTTCCGATAGCAATAAATACCACAATTTAAGAGACAGAATCTTCTTATTAATACACAATACGCAAAGGCAATCAACTGTCCAAATTTCATCAAGATCGGAAAAGAAACACAACAGTAGTTATAGTCGAAAGTAGATTCTCATATTGAACTTCTTTCTATCAGCAGCCGCAAGTATTTTCTATATGTATAAATATTCGAGTGCATGTGCGAGAAAGAGATGGCTTGATAATCGCCGCGAACGTCAATATGTTTTTGTGTGTATTCTGCAGAGCCCCGTTAGCTATGATTTCGTGTTTGTGTGTATGTGCGTGCACGTGTATGTCAGTCAGTTCGAGCTTGTGAATAAACATATGAGCTGTCTAAATTTTTTTTTAATCTTCAGTCCCTGTGTCTGCCATAAGAAAAGAGTGCACTTGAGGACCTTCTCAAATTTGGGTGGAAGACTTTTTAAAGGGATATTTGCAAATAAAATTCGAATATATTAAACAACTGGGTTCAGGGTATATCGTAGTCGGTCTCACTCGACTACAGCATTCTTACTTGTTTTCTACAGAAATATTTGCAAAAGCTTTAAGTACCTTGATGGGATTCTCCGGATACCAGTGCCCTTGGAATTTGTCACGCAACGCTTTTTCCAACTCTTCCCCAAAGATATTGACTCGTCGACGTGGCAATTTGTTGTATAGATACGAAATAACAAAGTTCGACGCAGCTTGTATTTCAATATGCATTTTTATAGCAGGCCTCTGTGGATCTACCTGTATACCTTGCACTCTCGATCTCAGTGCGTTTTCCGACGATTCTCGATTGACTCTGATTTTCTTAAGGTTTGATGTTACTTATCATCCGCACTATGAAAGTAATTTGGAATAGCTTATCTAAATCTTTGGCCTCTTAGGTGTATTTATGTGTGTTTTTCTTTATGTTGTGTGTATTACACGTTGTATTGAGTATGCTTATTAACAATGAGAAATGTATGTTCCCGTCTTAGTTGACGTAATAAGCGAATCTGTCTAGATCACCATACTATATGTATATATATATTTCTGTATGTATGCATCTGTGTGCTGCATAGCTGCATAGCTGCTTGACGCTAAAGGGTTTCTCAACGATGAACAGAGAAGAGTACAAATTGCCACTCATTACGCTCAAGGCGTTCTAAGGTAAGTTGTGAAACAAAAATAAAATGCGATGGATGAGACTGATGACATCCTTCTGCAGTCTTTCACAACAGGAATGGAATCAGCTCTGGCAATGGAAGCTCTGCTTATTTGCTATTGAAGGAACACTTTCGGGAACAGCACTCAGCACATCCTTAAAAGAGTGGATTAGAGATGACAAGTGTTATAAGTGTTATTTTGGTCACAGCTTCTTGAAAAGAAGCGAGTAGACGTGTGTGTGTTAGTGTCTCCACTAAAGGACAGTAGGCACTTAGCTGAGAGAGCCTCAGTCTGCTTATTGCCCAGCAATCTTCCAGAAAGTGTTCTGAAGTCTTGTAAATGTCCAGGTCAGATGCTGAGCAAACTGCAATATGGCGTCAGAAGAGAGTTTTTACAAATTTTCAGACAGTCAATAGCACGATTCCAGTCATAGCTGTCATATCCTTGTAGTTGTTTTGCTATTGGTGGGTCTGTGAGAAGCCTGCCAGAGGTCCGAGTCCACAAAATGGTTCAGGACCAGAGAAAGGTCCGCTGGCTACCTTCCTGCCGTTAATGTTAGCAACCTCATTACTCGTACACCGGTACACATTAGATTGTTACCATATCGGTCCTTCCCAGCTTATTTATCAAAATTGCCATACCATATTTGAGACACCTTTGTAACATCGCAATGCAACGATAGCTGCCTTAAATGGCAAATTATGAAACTGAGAACGGAAGATCGCGGCGTACGCTTGCTTAGCGATATAATTCTCAGAAATAACATATTGGATCAGCGCAACTGTCTGAATCCGGAGATGTTCGAGTACATCCGAACCGAATGCCTGCTGGCTGTGAACGCTTTACATAAGAGAGAATTACTTATATAATATGACGTGTTCATCGCACTGTTAGGATGTGATAATTACACATAATTACACATTATTAGTTGTATTTGAGGTCAGACAACAGGCCACGTTACAAATCTATTGTTATTGTTTTTTTAGGCTCATTGAGAACATGCTCACAGCCACAGCTCACAGCATCGTAGGTTGGAATGTAAACTACATTTTTGGATAAAAAAAAATCAATTTTGATAGTTGCATTTAGTTCTCGAGAACCAAGACTCGAAGTCTCTAGCTCCTTAATCAATCCGCAATCCCCAAGTACTACAGATATTCAAATTCAATAGATATTCGCTAAATGGAAGAGTTGTCGATTACATAAAATACACTTAATCTGCACAATCTGCGCAATCTCTGAATATGGCTTGTTTATACAGACGGAGACACAGACGCCCATGGCTAGATCAACTTGGCTATTGATCCTGATACGGAATTTATGGTATCGGAGATGTTTTCTGTTGCCTGTTACATACTTTTGCACAACTTAATTTTACCCATTTGAACCCACTCAGGGTATACAAAACGGAAGAGTATGTTCCGAATAACCACGATAATTACAGAATTAGTTTCAATTCTTTTTGTTTGACTTGCCTGAGTTGAAAAATGGTAAGTGGTTTGGTTAACTTCAATCGCAGCAGGCGTCGACATATCCCAGCTGGGATAGTATCATTTTTACAGAACAAATTTCACCATTTAGTCGGTTGAGAGAAAAAGTAATAAAATTAAAATACATTTGAGAATTTTTGCGTAAATAAGTAAAATTTAAAATTCATTGCGTTTTACATTCTAAAATTAATATCCAATTCGCTTTTGGCGTTCCACATTATTAATAACCTTCCCCAATTCAGAAAGAAATCAACACAAAAATGTCGGACAATTCGGCGGTATCGGGTGTACTCAACTTAGTCCTGTGCGGCGTTACAGGATATGGATTCTATGCTATGGGGCCTCAGCAGCATCCATATGCGTTCTCCGCATGCGTGATTGGCTTTTGTCATGGTTTATTTGGTCTGGTCGACTGTTTCACTGGCAATGAAACGTCGAAGAGCGCCAAGCAGACGAGTAATGCCATTTTGGAGATAGTCCCCTTGCCACTGGTCAACATAGAGCTCTTCTTTGGTGGCGAGGGCAATAATATTGCCTTGGGCCATGGGCCATCTGCCTGCTGGAGGGCCTTATCAAGGGCGAGGGTGACGGGGAAGGAGATGAAGTTGTCGAAACACTCAATCTCTTGACCATTCTGGGGAACATAACATCACTATTCTATTTGGCCGTCAACGAGAGCAGCTGGCTGATGGGCACCATGGCCTTCCTATCCTTTATGGCCAAGTATGGTTCGGAGTTTCTGGAAACTCAGATCGAGGGCTCCGCTGATCCCGTCAAGTATGTCAGCTGGTCCGTATTCTACTACCTAACCACCATGGTCGTTGGCGGCCAGAAGTAATTGACTTATCAATCCCTCCCAACCGATACCGAACCGTGACAAAAGAGGAACTGTAATGAGGACCAATCGAAATAGTGAAATTTGGATTCTTAAGGATTCTTAAGATATCCGGAACAATACGATTATTTAAGGATTACTATTAAAATGTTGTTATTACAGATTGGAGATTTTTGTGTGAGAATAAAAGGGACTGGATATATATTTGTATCCTAAGCAACTGGCAACAGATAATTCGAATAATTTGTATCACGTAATACATACATCAATTCAAAAGATTCAATTACGTAGTACAATAGACCTTAGCACTTATGTATGTGGGATTTGAAATAGTAGCGGTTGTCCCGATCCTATAAGAGAAGTATTGTATATCGTATAATATAATAAATAAACATATAACCAGAAAATCTGCAAATATGTATAAATTAAACGGTTTCTTTGAGATTTTAATAAAAAAAAACAGAACTGTTTCGATTTAGTGCTTTATTGGAACTGATTTTGTACAATATGATTTATTATAATGAAACATTGGTTTGCTGCACTCTGCTGGCGTCTTGGCGTTGTAGTTGTGTCGCTGTAGCCTTGTCGCTGCTGTCCCATTGGTGGAGGTGTCGGGTGGCCCATTTGGGTCTCACGCTGGCCCTCTGGTGGAATGCGCTGACGGAGGCTAGTGGTGGTGTCAGTTGTCCATTTGGGTCCCACGGTGGACTTCTTGTAGAATACGCTGACGAAGGCACGTGCGCTTTTGGTTGTGATCGCTGGTTGCAGCTGAGTTCGTCGTTGATGAAATATGCTGACGCGGCGCAAGATCCGAATGTCGTTTGTTGCAGTGACTTAGGGTATTTGCAGTGAGTTTGGGTACATTGGTGATGAGGAATAATTGTTCTTAACTTATATAATAATATATACATAATATAATGATAATATAATAATTTATATAATTTGCAAATACTCAACTTAATTTAGAAATATTATATTGTTTTCGGTAGTCATAGGGTCATCAGATATTATTGGGTCACCACAAATGGTATGTTTTAGCTGGAAGATGCCCCCAAGTTTGATAACTGATATAAGCTCCATTTTTGGAGTACCAATTATTCACAATTAAGTGCATCTGGGTAGGCAAGAAGTTATGTGAGGGCGAAACAAATATGTCAAAATACATTAATCCACTCTACTTTTGAATAATTCATAATTTTGAATAATTAAATATTGTAAAACTCATTTAACCTCGATTATTACAATTGTCGAACATACTAAATTGTATGTGAATGAATATTCGATTTCTTCCGTGTTTCTTAAATATATATAATATAAATACAATTTTTACAGCTGATCAATATTAATTCTTTCAAATTAAAAAGATATTTATAAATTGTGACTTTTATTGCTTTCGGAATCGATTCTTATCGAGATTCGGAACATGCGGATAAATTGAGATTCACTTGAATCGATTCGGCTGATGCTGTTTAAGAATATCTATGTTTATGGGGACTTATGTCTTCTTCTCGACATTATTACTAAACCTTCTGCAAGATTATTAAAATATATTATCGTGGCGAATGATTTATATGTTTATATATATAGTATATTAGGTTAAGGCTATTCGTATGAACTTGATATTGGCTTCCCGCTCCGCTAAAGCTTCTAGTAAGGTAAGGACAGATTGTTAATTTTTGAATAATACGATAATCTTTATTCTATTAAATGTAATATGAAAAATATTCAATATGGAAGTTGTTACATTTTAATACATAACACTTGCGCATATGTAGGTATACATATATATATATATATATTGTAACGAACCTTTTTAGTTCGTTCGGTTTTAGCTGGGCTAAAACTCAGCCGAGCTATGGGTTCGAGCAACAAATTTATATTTGATTGCGCTACGATAATTAATAACACATATCCTCTATATATTATTAACTAATGGTTTTTATTCACCCTCAGTTATTATTATGGTGCAAAACTCATAACTTAACTGGGTACTTGTCCCGGGTCCTTCGAAGCTCCTTGCTGGTGGATCGTCCTGTTACGATCCACTGGTCGACGTGTTGCCTCTGCTCGTCGACTTGCACTGCTCGACTTCTGTATCTGCGACGTCCTCTTTTATAGGTCGGGACGCGTTGGTGGCGTGATTTTTCGACGTTTTGCTGTCGCTGTAATAAAGCAGCGGTCACCTATTTCCGGGTTGCTGTTCTCAGCGGTTACCCCACTCTGCGATTACTGCACTCGGTGGCAGTAGGTCAGCGGTCGTCTTACAATTGTGATCGCTGACAGTAGGGAATTCGCATTATTGCGCTGCGAGTATGCAGCGTGTGTTAAAGTTGTTGTGAGGGGCGCATATAGAATATGTCGACTATATGGTTCCTCACAATATATATATATATATATATATATATGTTGCATTTACAATATAAACTATTTTTGTATACACACGGTCTGGTTTCGCTTGTTTTTTGAATTAATGACAGTGAATGGACAACGATGACGATCAGTTGCTGATTGTTTTTCAGGTTCTGTGCAGCCAGAGTTGCATGAGGCGTGACAATGCGGCCGGCGGATATGCACTTGACGTGATTGGCATTGTCGATCTGAAGTTTGCAGGCAATCGCCTGTTGCAGCGTGGAGCCGAATTCATTGAGGTCTCACTTGATGTCCAGTATGTTGGTCGTGCCATTACGATTGTCGAAGCGACGCACCTTGAATGTGGCCAATCCTGTTTCGCTGAACTCCTGACGTGCCTTCAGCTAGCGCAGTGCATTATCCTGCAACTCGGTGAGCACACATTTGCAGCGCGAGGATTCAATGCCCAGATGTTCGCAAAATTCATCAGCCAGGTGCTATATGGAATTTTATTAGTATATGTCGTACATATGTAGATTAACTCACTTGCATTGATGCCTCAATGCGGCCCAGGCCTTCGGAATAGTACTGCTCCTTTCATAGCTTAACGCTGCGAGCCAGAAGATGTGCACGAACCTGATTGAAAATGTTGTCTATGTGCGACATGATAGCGAATGTGAGGCTGGTGCTGCTGAAGATGACTGAGCGCATTAATGTTAGATTCGAAATTGCGAAAATAAATAGAGATACGTTACAAAGGAGCAGCATTCAAAAAGGTACCACAGCACACAATAACTTCGGGTATATTTACCTTGGAGAAGCGTTCTTTATAATTTCTTTGTTTAATTATTACAATTTATGGACTGTAGAGTTACATTAACAGTGCAACTAAATTAGCAACTTAACATTATGGATTAAAGTCAGCTTCAGTTTTCATTGTGTTGTAGAAAATGCGTGTTTATTTGTTTTGGCTATGCACTATCGGCACCAGGCCGATATACGGTATGTTCTGACAACGCAGCCTGCTTTTGTCTATCGCCACAAATGGTAAAGTATCATTTGATACAATTGTATTTCGAAGTTTATTAATCATTATTGACAACTTATAGCCTTTACTGCAGTTCAGAGTGTGACTTTCAACGTAATTGGATTGTTTCTACACATCGAAAGCGATATACAATATATCGATTGACAACGCAGACAGCTTTTGTCTGTGAGCACAAACATTAAAGTAAATTGAATTGCGCTTGTGTTTCAAATGTATTTATTCGTATAAGAAATAAGCAGCATTAAAATATGTAACTCTGTATGTACTTATGAACATTAACCTTTAAGCTGCCGTGTTTCTATGAAGTTGTGTTGAAATAATTTTTTGTCTATTTTGGCTTAATTTAACATCGATAGCGATATATAATTTGTTGACTGATTACGCAGGCATCTTTTGTCTGTAAGCACGGTTCGTTGTCATCGGTGTGAGAACGCCATTGAAAATAAACCTTAGTAATTTGTAAATTCATACGATTGTTTTTTGCAGCAAATTCACTAAACAATTTGACAACTTATCACTGAACATCGCATCAAGTTAAAGCGCAGCTGCAAAATGGCGCGTGCGCGGTCTCCCACCGCCGAGGGCGAAAAGGAAAATAAAGAGAAGGATATTAAAGAGAAGGACGTCAAAGCCGCAGCTTCATCGAACTCGTCGCGCAAAGAGAGGGAACGCAAGCGACGTGGCTCCGCCTCCTCAAGCAGCGACTCCAGCAGAAGCTCATCGGGCAGCACATCATCACGGAGCAGCTCTGGGTCAGATTCACGCTCCAGCTCGAGCAGTTCCAGCGACTCATCCAGCTCGTCGAGTTCAACGACCAGCGATTCCGTTCACAGCGGGAAGAATCGTCGTCGTAGTGCCGTGGCCGACGCCAGCAAGGATGCGTCTCGTTCGCCGAGACGCACCACCAAATCCCCGAGGGCCAATAGCAAGGTGCGCAAGGAAACGGAACGAGAGCGCACGGATCGAGATCGGGATCGCGGGCAGCGTAGTCGCAGCCGTTCCCGGGATCGTGCACGTCGCAGTTCCAATAATCATGGAGCCGTCGCCAGTGACGCAACTGCGGCTGGTGCTGGTGGCGAGGCGAATAACGTGAATAAATGTGAACGTTCCCGTTCCGGCAGTCGTTCGCGTTCACCACGTCGTCGTGGTGGTGCTGGGCGTGGCACAGTCGAACGCACACCGCCCCCTAAGCGTAGAGAGCGCTCGCGCAGCCGCAGTCGAAGCCGTTCATGCTCACCCCCAAAGCCGGTGCGCATTCGTGTGGGTCGTCTCACAGGCATCGTAACCAAGAATCACGTCTTGGAAATCTTCAGCAACTTTGGCACCGTCAAGAAAGTGGAATTTCCCACAGATCGTGATCATCCGAATGTTGGACGCGGCATGGCCTATGTGGAGTACGACACCGCCGAGGATTGCGAGTCCGCCATGAAGCACATGGTTGGCGGTCAGATCGATGGGCAGGAGATAACAGTATCGCCCGTCATTGTGCCAAAGCAGCGACTGCCAATACGTCGACCACCGCCCCAGATGCGCCGTCCCCAAGGCAACCGAAGGCGTTCCCCGCCCCAATTCAATCGATTCACAAATCGAGGCGGCGGCGGTCGACGCAGTTCACCAATGCGCGGTCGGCGCCATTCTCCTCGGCGTCGCAATTCTCCTCGGCGTCGCAATTCTCCTCGGCGTCGCAATTCTCCTCGGCGTCGCAATTCTCCACGGCGTCGCTCACGTTCCCCGATTCGTCGCCAGCTTCGCAGCAAAAGTACGCATAGCTCCCGTTGATGAAGTTCATATTTATATATATAGTAAACAATTACTCCTATTAATTAATTTCAATTAATTTCAAATTAATATAAAAGCGAATAAAACAAAAATATTTTAAAATTAGATGCGAAATATGTTAAATTACAATCACAAACGTTGCAGTAGCCTGTGTTGCATATTTGTCTGAGTTATCAAACCAAATATAAACATAAATAAATATGTGCATGCAAATGTACTATAGTTCAACAATATCAGTCTGCAACAAATATTGCCACACAGTACTTTTTCCCCAATTCATCGTGCACCTGTTGAGTCACTTTTGGGGCCTGGGATTTTCCCTTATTTTCCTCATGATCCTCCGCTTGTCCTGTTCGGTAAAAATCTTGTTTAATGACTTTATGCCCTTTCCCTCTATGCGATTTTCGTCGACGAGGCGCCGAATGATGTTATACACCGTTGACATGCTCAGATTGTGGTGTTCCAGGATGAGTTTCCGCTGTTCAATGGTGATCTGTCTGCCCATAGTTCTTCTTGGCTTGTTGCACTCGAGATGTGGGATATAACTAAACTGACTACGAAGGATTGGTCTATTTATACCGAAAATACTCAACTTTATGTAAAAAATCCGGATCTTATGGCACCCATGTATCCACAATGTACCTGGCGATTCAAACCATTTTACACTTTGAGTTCTTTTGCTGACCGGGGAGTAAAAGGGGAGGGACATCTAAAACTTTCCAAATTTTTCTTTCCTCAGCACACTGCCGAAAAAAAGGGGGAATTTGAGGAGCCATGTAGCCATGGCAAATAAATATATATACATGATAATACCACCGGCCCAGTCTCCAGATTTATATGTTATTGAGAATTTGTGGGCTCTGATGGAAAATAACATCCGGAAGCACAGCATATCCAGCAAAGAGGATCTCAAAAATGCTCTATTGGATGAGTGGAGCAGAATCAGCCCAGAAACTACCCGGAAGCTGGTATCTTCGATAAATATTAGGTTAAGGGAAGTTTTTAAGGCGAAAGGATATCATACCAAGTATAATCATGCTTATTTAAGTTTTAATACGCGAAATATATTACTTTATTAAGACTGTTTCAAATAAGCTGAGACCAAAAAATAGGGCACTTTTTCATATAATCCTACCTAGCAGGTGGAGAAACCTCAGTTTACTAGGGTCATATATTCATATTGATGGTTAATATATGTACCTACCAAAAGGTCTTTGGAATTTTTGAAAAATAATGAATAATTAGCTTATGGCAGGCAAATACATTTTTTACTTGACACACTGTAAATCCCAGCCATCTTGACTATGCCGATCTAGAATCCATATTCGCTAATCAAATCACAAATATTACTATCACTAGCATTGTAGGTGTATCTAACGTTAAGATCTTTCAATCGATAAACGTAATGCATTTTATTATTGAGTATCCTAGCGTTAAGAATTTATGTAAGAAAGTCTTCTGTTTCCCGGTGGTACACAATGGATCAACGCTGCATCTAGTGGACAACAACGTGGCAGAGTGCAAGAACCAAGTACTACCTGTTAGTAACTACGCAAGTTCAAGCTCTACCTTCTGCAAGCAAGCGAAGAACGACACCTGCGCTCAAGAGCTATACTCTGTGGGCGTGGCTCATTGTCAAACGCAGCCTAGCCATCTCACCCCATAACTGTGAAAAGTGTACGACGGCATCATCATCGTCAACGATCGGCTGGCGACAATCAGTTTGGATGATGGCGGCGAACTTATCACGTTCCATCACTACGCACTGGTAAACGGATCAAAGTTTATGAATCGCAACAACGTCCAATGCCGATTCCCTGGAGTCGCAACGTCCCCAGTGATGAACATAAGCGGCCATAACGAAGACCCCAGCCTCCCGTCCTCAGCAAGGAGAACCCGAACTTGACACGAGATATGAAAAACGACATTTCCAGCGACACCACGACTCAAGAGGCGTTCGGTCTCGGACTAGGCATATGTGCTCTATTCTGCGGCCTGGTGTTCCTCACGCAATTCATTAAGAAGCGGCGCGATACCCGCCAGATCAAGGACCTCAATGCGATCAGGGACGACCGCATTTTAGAGGGGGAATAGTTAACAATAAACCACCCGCCTCCGCATTGCCTGCATTTCGCTGGTTCAGCACACGCTCGAACGGCGTACCATATTCCCAGATATGCTGATGCGACTTTTGTCAAGTGGGTCAATCCCAGCGTTCAGCGATACGTTATTGCACAATGTTTGTTTGGTAATTGGAGCGCCCGCCTGAAGTACTTATGCACTTTCCCGGGTCAGCCACGACAGCAACAGCGGAGCGGTTCCCCTAGATTATGAGTTCCTTAAGATTCATTTTTGTAAATTAGTTTTAATCTGGCCAACGAAGAAGCGAGATGCCGTTCGCTTAAATAAATCATTTTATAACTCATTTTGCATTCTTACTCATTGAAGCCATCTTAACAAACCAAGTCCTAGCAAAGCTAAAACTAGTAAGGAATTAACCTGCGCTCGATCCACTTGAAGCGATACTAATGACAAAATCACAAAAACTAATCTCAATCAACCTCATAACTGAGCAAATAGTTAATTTGAATGTAAAAATAGTTTATATTGTAAATGCAACATATGTGTAGATAAATATGTCTATATTAAATATATATATATATAGGAAATTTCAAGTTCATACGAATAGCCTTAACCTAATATACTATATATATAAACATATAAATCATTCGCCACGATAATATATTTGTATAATCTTGCAGAAGGTTTAGTAATAATGTCGAGAAGAAGACATAAGTCCCCATAAACATAGATATTCTTAAACAGCATCAGCCGAATCGATTCAAGTGAATCTCAATTTATCCGCATATTCCGAATCTCGATAAGAATCGATTCCGAAAGCAATAAAAGTCACAATTAATATTGATCAGCTGTAAAAATTGTATTTATATTATATATATTTAAGAAACACGGAAGAAATCGAATATTCATTCACATACAATTTAGTATGTTCGACAATTGTAATAATCGAGGTTAAATGAGTTTTACAATATTTAATTATTCAAAATTATGAATTATTCAAAAGTAGAGTGGATTAATGTATTTTGACATATTTGTTTCGCCCTCACATAACTTCTTGCCTACCCAGATGCACTTAATTGTGAATAATTGGTACTCCAAAAATGGAGCTTATATCAGTTATCAAACTTGGGGGCATCTTCCAGCTAAAACATACCATTTGTGGTGACCCAATAATATCTGATGACCCTATGACTACCGAAAACAATATAATATTTCTAAATTAAGTTGAGTATTTGCAAATTATATAAATTATTATATTATCATTATATTATGTATATATTATTATATAAGTTAAGAACAATTATTCCTCATCACCAATGTACCCAAACTCACTGCAAATACCCTAAGTCACTGCAACAAACGACATTCGGATCTTGCGCCGCGTCAGCATATTTCATCAACGACGAACTCAGCTGCAACCAGCGATCACAACCAAAAGCGCACGTGCCTTCGTCAGCGTATTCTACAAGAAGTCCACCGTGGGACCCAAATGGACAACTGACACCACCACTAGCCTCCGTCAGCGCATTCCACCAGAGGGCCAGCGTGAGACCCAAATGGGCCACCCGACACCTCCACCAATGGGACAGCAGCGACAAGGCTACAGCGACACAACTACAACGCCAAGACGCCAGCAGAGTGCAGCAAACCAATGTTTCATTATAATAAATCATATTGTACAAAATCAGTTCCAATAAAGCACTAAATCGAAACAGTTCTGTTTTTTTTTATTAAAATCTCAAAGAAACCGTTTAATTTATACATATTTGCAGATTTTCTGGTTATATGTTTATTTATTATATTATACGATATACAATACTTCTCTTATAGGATCGGGACAACCGCTACTATTTCAAATCCCACATACATAAGTGCTAAGGTCTATTGTACTACGTAATTGAATCTTTTGAATTGATGTATGTATTACGTGATACAAATTATTCGAATTATCTGTTGCCAGTTGCTTAGGATACAAATATATATCCAGTCCCTTTTATTCTCACACAAAAATCTCCAATCTGTAATAACAACATTTTAATAGTAATCCTTAAATAATCGTATTGTTCCGGATATCTTAAGAATCCTTAAGAATCTAAATTTCACTATTTCAATTGGTCCTCATTGCAGTTCCTCTTTTGTCACGGTTTGGTATCGGTTGGATTGGTAAGTCAATTACTTCTCGCCGCCAACGACCATGGTGGTTAGGAAGTAGAATACGGACCAGCTGACATACTTGACGGGATCAGCGGAGCTCTCGATCTGAGTTTCCAGAAACTCCGAACCATACTTGGCCATAAAGGACAGGAAGGCCATGGTGCCCATCAGCCAGCTGCCCTCGTTGACGGCCAGATATGATAGTGATGTTATGTTGCCCAGAATGGTCAAGAGTTTGAGTGTTTCGAAAACTTCATCGCCTTCTCCGTCACCCTCGCCCTTGATAAGGCCCACCAGCAGGCAGATGGCCATGGGTACGATGAAGAGCCCATGGCCCAAGGCAATATAATTGCCCTCGCCACCAAAGAAGAGCTGTATGTTGACCAGTGGCAAGGGGACTATCTCCAAAATGGCATTACTCGTCTGCTTGGCGCTCTTCGACGTTTCATTGCCAGTGAAACAGTCGACCAGACCAAATAAACCATGACAAAAGCCAATCACGCATGCGGAGAACGCATATGGATGCTGCTGAGGCCCCATAGCATAGAATCCATATCCTGTAACGCCGCACAGGACTAAGTTGAGTACACCCGATACCGCCGAATTGTCCGACATTTTTGTGTTGATTTCTTTCTGAATTGGGGAAGGTTATTAATAATGTGGAACGCCAAAAGCGAATTGGATATTAATTTTAGAATGTAAAACGCAATGAATTTTAAATTTTACTTATTTACGCAAAAATTCTCAAATGTATTTTAATTTTGTTACTTTTTCTCTCAACCGACTAAATGGTGAAATTTGTTCTGTAAAAATGATACTATCCCAGCTGGGATATGTCGACGCCTGCTGCGATTGAAGTTAACCAAACCACTTCCCAGCTATTGACTGTCTGAAAATTTGTAAGAACTCTCTTCTGACGCCATATTGCAGTGTGCTCAGCATCTACACAAGCTAAAAATCGTGGAAATAACCTTGACATTTACGAGACTTCAGAACACTTTCTGGAAGATTGCTGGGCAATAAGCAGACTGAGGCTCTCTCAGCTAAGTGCCTACTGTCCTTTAGTGGAGACACTAACACACACACGTCTACTCGCTTCTTTTTCAAGAAGCTGTAACCAAAATAACACTTATAACACTTGTCATCTCTAATCCACTCTTTTAAGGATGTGCTGAGTGCTGTTCCCGAAAGTGTTCCTTCAATAGCAAATAAGCAGAGCTTCCATTGCCAGAGCTGATTCCATTCCTGTTGTGAAAGACTGCAGAAGGATGTCATCAGTCTCATCCATCGCATTTTATTTTTGTTTCACAACTTACCTTAGAATGCCTGGAGCGTAATGAGTGGCAATTTGTACTCTTCTCTGTTCATCGTTGAGAAACCCTTTAGCGTCAAGCAGCTATGCAGCACACAAATGCATACATACAGAAATATATATATACATATAGTATGGTGATCTAGACAGATTCGCTTATTACGTCAACTAAGACGGGAACACACATTTCTCATTGTTAATAAGCATACTCAATACAACGTGTAATACACACAACATAAAGAAAAACACACATAAATACACCTAAGAGGCCAAAGATTTAGATAAGCTATTCCAAATTACTTTCATAGTGCGGATGATAAATAACATCAAACCTTAAGAAAATCAGAGTCAATCGAGAATCGTCGGAAAACGCACTGAGATCGAGAGTGTAAGGTATACAGGTAGATCCACAGAGAGGCCTGCTATCAAAATGCATATTGAAATACAAGTGGCGTTGAACTTTGTTATTTCGTATCTATACAACAAATTGCCACGTCGACGAGTCAATATCTTTGGGGAAGAGTTGGAAAAAGCGTTGCGTGACAAATTCCAAGGGCACTGGTATCCGGAGAATCCCATCAAGGTACTTAAAGCTTTTGCAGATATTTCTGTAGAAAACAAGTAAGAATGCTGTAGTCGAGTGAGACCGACTACGATGTACACTGAACCCAGTTGTTTAATATATTCGAATTTTATTTGCAAATTTCCCTTTAAAAAGTCTTCCACCCAAATTTGAGAAGGTCCTCAAGTGCACTCTTTTCTTATAGCAGACACAGGGACTGAAGATTAAAAAAAAATTTAGACAGCTCATATGTTTATTCACAAGCTCGAACTGACTGACATACACGTGCACGCACATACACACAAACACGAAATCATAGCTAACGGGGCTCTGCAGAATACACACAAAAACATATTGACGTTCGCGGCGATTATCAAGCCATCTCTTTCTCGCACATGCACTCGAATATTTATACATATAGAAAATACTTGCGGCTGCTGATAGAAAGAAGTTCAATTTGAGAATCTACTTTCGACTATAACTACTGTTGTGTTTCTTTTCCGATCTTGATGAAATTTGGACAGTTGATTGCCTTTGCGTATTGTGTATTAATAAGAAGATTCTGTCTCTTAAATTGTGGTATTTATTGCTATCGGAAATCTAAATATATCGATATTCCAGAAACGAAAATAATCAAACTTGATCTGCGTCGGGTTTACGTGAACCTTTTTTTCAAATTTGAAGTCTCTAGCTCTTATAGTCTCTGAGATCCGCGTGTTCATACAGACAGACGGACGTGGATATGTCTGTTGAGTTTTAAGCGGCAATATTGATGCACTTGGTTTGGCGGTTAGACAAAGAAGAACGTTTATTCAATGTATTGTAATGTGAGGTTAGTCCTTTTGTTGCCACACATCTCTCGGTTTCGTTGCGGAGTGAGAAGGGATCCACCAACTTAATGCGCCTTGCGCGTCTTACGTTTGCGCACCTGCTCTGTGCCTGGCTTCTCCGTCAGCAGTTAGGACGCCTCATCGCCGGCTGGATTATTTGTAGTGTTTTCAATGTTTTCGGTTTTACTTTCGGTCTTCTTATTTTCCGACTCATCTGTTGCATTTTCTGGCTTCTTTGCTACTTGCTCCTCCTCTTCTTGTTCGACTTCTGCTTCATTCTCCTCCTCGTCATCATCTTCATCGGCTTCTTCACTGTTGCGCTCCTCATCCTCCTCCACGGCATCATCTTCCTCGTCTTCCAGCTCCTCGGTGGCCAAATCCTCAACTTCTTCGGCTAGATTATCCTGCGATTCCGAGAATCTTTGAAACAATGCAATCGACCATCAAAACCAAAGCGGCGCCCACAAAAATTGTGGCAATGGCAAGTATTGCATCAGATCCCCAGGTGGGCAGTCCATATTCCTCCTCCAGTGTGTGCGACAGGCTGAAGAAATAGGCTAGCAAGGACATGTGAATGGTGTTGGGCTTCTTCCACGAGGACAGCGGCTCAATGCTCTGCCAGGACTTCTTCTTGAGGAAATACAACAAAGAATCAGCATCATGTGCGCCGCGATACTCAACATGATAAATGATAATTTGTCGGTAAGGCAGTGACAAAGAAACGACCGCTGAGCGATGGCGAAGTCGTCACATAGATCTTGGCCACATGGACATTCACATCCTTGGCAGTGCCGGCATAGCGTTCCCAAACTGGAGCAAGATTTTTGCAGGCGGGGTACCAGGATGCAAAGAATTCAATCATCCATTCGCCATT
This sequence comes from Drosophila seclusa, assembly GCA_035043575.1. Classification (NCBI taxonomy): domain Eukaryota; kingdom Metazoa; phylum Arthropoda; class Insecta; order Diptera; family Drosophilidae; genus Drosophila; species Drosophila seclusa. The sequence goes on along the minus strand of JAWNMX010000432.1, from coordinate 1,468 downwards.
TAGCATTAGATACCAGTTATCCTCGTCCAATTCGATTAGATTTCCATCGGGCTGCATCAACTTTTTGGTCCCCGTCGATGCCGCCGTTGCCGACCGTGCAGCAAGCAGCGTGACGATTACACATGACGCTGCCAAAACTTGTAAAGTACTGTGCATTTTTGCAACGCGCTACGTATTTAGGTATAATGAAAAAATATCTCGATTTTCTTTATGCTAAATTTGTACAGTTTTCGATTTTATTGTAGCAAGTTTTTTTAATGTTTGAAACGAAGCAAAAACTGTGGGCGCAGAGCAGTCTATTTCGACACAGTATTTTTATACATAGTGGTGGTAGTTGGGGTATCGAGGATAGTATCGATATCCCTGTTATTAACATTGGTAATCGAAATGTTGTATTGATCTTTTACATATTTTCAAGAATATCGATTCGGCTGTTGACCCTGATCAAGAATATATGTATATAGTTTATGAGGTCGGAGATGCTCCCTTCTGCCTGCTACATACATTTACACAAAACCATTACACCCTTTTCACCCATTTTCAATGGGTTCAGGGTATAAAAATATATTGTAATTTATAAAGGAGTTTATAACTTTAAAGGGCATATCATTGCCTCAAAACCGGGTATCCTATTGATTCGGTGCTTGGACGTGCAGCTCGTGAAAGTGGTGTACTAATAACTGATATCATTAAGTATCTACCCAATGAGTTATTCGTCTGGGTGGACCCCGATGAGGTTTCGTTCCGCATCGGCGATAAGGGTGCAGTTGAGGTAAGCGGTTACAGATATGTATGTATACAGTGGCTCACAGTTCGAGTAGACCAGTGTCAAAGAAAAAAAGTAATTGCCTGCCATAAGCTAATTATTCATTATTTTTCAAAAATTCCAAAGACCGATCGTAGGTACATATATTAACCATCAATATGAATATATTACCCTAAAAAACTGAGGTTTCCCCACCTGCTAGGTAGGATTATGTAAAAAAGTGCCCTATTTTTAGGTGACAACTTATTTGGATCAGGTACATTCAGTTATGATTTTGGCTTCGTCGATCGCGAACGCGTATTTTGGTGACAGTGTAAATTTTTCTGCTTTATAAGCTTTTCTAATGGACAAGACCACTCCAGTGGCAACATTAATTATAATATTAATGTAGTTAAATTTGTTACAATATTATCGTGTTTAAATTAATAAATTTGTGTTTAAGACTGTGAACTCATGCCAAATTCTATGGCATACAAAACAATAACAAAATACAAAAACAAATTGCATACGCCCTCGCTCAGTGCGTTGTCCTTTTGATTTTGTGTTACATTTTCGGTACCTTTGAGAGTTCAAGTCAAGCTAAAGTTCTTTTGTCGCTCCCCATGCACTTTCCGTTAGCGGTCTGCTGATTTGCTCTCTGGAGCAGTTACGAACGACGCGCGCAGCTCGGTCCGCTTGCTGCAGAGCATCGGCAATTGTGCG
>JAWNMX010000431.1:0-29305 GCA_035043575.1 Drosophila seclusa | reverse complement strand
GAGAGTAAAAGTGAGAGCGCGCCGCGTCAGCGTTGATCATTTCAGCTCGAAAAGCTCTCGCACTCTCTTGTTAATACTGAGATTGTGGTCCGTTTAACAGTTAATTTTTGTTCTCTCTGTACTCAGAGCTTTTGTTTTGTTTGGTTTGTGTTGACAAACCTTTAACGTAAAATCTTTTCATAATGGTAAACAGAAATTTGTAATTCATTTAAATTATCCATCCAGTACCAATCATTTTTACATATATATGCCTATAACTTTTTACATATGAATAAACTTTGTCCACAGCAGTGCATTGAATTGGTTTGAAAAGAAAAATATCTAGACAAAGAAATCGCGAAATGTTAACGCTGAATTAATAGGAAGAATAACTACATGTAGAATTAAAATTTAGTTTCCGCCAACCACACTGAAAGAAAAAAATATATACATAAATAAAATAAAAAATGAAGAAAATATAATAATAATAATACAATAAGATTAATAATGTTAATGCAACTAAAATTTTCTTTTTATGTTACTTACACTGAAAAAAAAAAAAAAAAAATAAAAACCCAAATTTTTATATCTAATTATGAACAGAAAATAATAATATCGCCAGATTAATACTGTTTACGCAACTAATTTTTTTAGTACACTGGAAAAAATTATATAGATACAAAAAAAAAAAAAACAGATTAGAAAAAAAAATATATATATATATATATATATATATCAACATGAAGTAAATTGATATAACTCGAAGTATTTTTAAGTCGGCCCATTACTGCCCCCCAAATCAGTAAAGATAATTATAGACATATAACAACAATCCATATTGGATATTTAGATTAAGCAACCATGTGAAATATTAATGTCAAATTTGACCCACTTTAGGTTTAGTTTTGTTTGGAGATATTAAGTTTTTGTTTCATTAAATATTATAACGTTATGAAGTAACAAAATGAAAACCTAAATTATTTCTTCCTCTTCCTAGTCATGGGATCGTAGAGAAATGAGTTGATTTGTTTTGCAAGGGGACCTGCAATCATACTTACACGTGCAGGTCATGGTCGGGTTGGGTGCAGAAGGTGTGTGTCGAATGACACCAAGACCACACCGCCGTCGTGACTACCGTCGTATCCTTGGTTCTCTCCCCCTTTCCGCCTTCCTTTATCTCCTTTTAGCTTTTGCTTTTCTTGAGTTTAATTTTTTTTGTCGGTTTGATTTTTGATTGACCGGACGGGTCAATTCATGTAAGGATTTCCCAACAGGGCCTTTAGGGACTCTATAAATTAAAATTCGCGTAGTGTGCCGAGATAGGTCAGCAAAAACCCCGCCCACATTCCCGAACAGAGCTAGTTCGTTGACGGGTCCCGAACAGCTGAATATTTCCGGCGAGTGGAGAATATACTATGTTCCCTCCTCCCATCTGAACAACCTTCCACTACTATCATACTACAGTTGGCCACAGAATTTTGTTTTGGTGCCCGATCGCGGTACTTAAATTTGAGAGTGGTCGTTACACCTATGATTAGTAGCAACTTATATCAACTTATAATAATAATCATAATAATTCTTGGCCTTGGTATATAAACGCGGCATTACACTTGGAAAGCGATCAAATAATTTATTTTCTGTTAACTTTTAATAATATTTTATTTTTATTATAAGCCTAAAACTACTTACGGATGTTTGCAGATCGATTTGATTTAGAATAAAATTGTGTAAACAAATCAGAACAGACAGTGTTCACCCGTTTGAATATTGGCATTCCCCAGTTGAACTGATGATGCATGTCACTATTGCATGACAAGTTACAGGCAAAAAACCGCGCTGATTAACCAGCATTTTTGTTAATTATATTGTCAATATTGTTTATGATTCGGAGCCAAATTTATTTAACAGTCTATCTGCAAACATGCGTATAAGCTATAACCATCGCCTCTGTTGTTTCTTTATATCTATAAATTTCTAATTGTATGAATTTATTAATCGTTTCAAATTATGAGTTATATAAGCCTTGCGTGGCTTGATTTTGAATTGTATTGATTTTTTTTTATTGTGTGGATGACATGCAACTCCTGATGGAGGTAGGATAGCTGCCGTAGGGCTTCCCAAGGGATTCTGCTTTTTGCAACAGCCCGCAGGATCATGGTGGGCGAGTGCACCAACACGGTAGCACCACAAAGAAAAAAGAAAGGATGACCCCATAATTTGAGTTATTTGATCCCTCTATTACTTTTTATCTTTCTTCTTTCTCATGTCTAGGGTTTGTCTTCTTCTACGCGAATGATAAATATATATAACTAATAACAAGGAAGCAATTTTAATACGTCGGTTGTCCAATAATAACTCACCCCTATTGTTGGCGAGATTCAGCCAAAGTAAGCGCGTACTCCGATCGATTTAATGGCAGATCAGCTTCACGTTGTTCATTACAACTCCTTGTCGAACTGTCCAAATTACTTCATCCACAACTTCACAACAACAACGTTGAATCGTACTTTTGGGTAGACTCCACAATAGTCTTAGCATTGGCTTAACAAACCATCATGCACTTGGACAACTTTCGTAGCCAATAGAGTTGCCAAAATAATGCAAGCTACTGACGTAGAGACTTGGTCACACGTCCGTTCAGAATTCAATCCTGCAGATTTGGCTAGCAGAGAGATCACGCCACAGATGGTGACAAGGGCCAGAATGGTTTCAACTTCCACAAAACCAAAGGCCCTCCTCTCAATTTGCCGCTGTCGTTTCCATTGCTTTGGGAATACTCTGTATGAATACTGTGGGCAATTCGTGTAGGCTACCGCAAATACTTCGGTTATAGTGCGGACCGCCAGCTTCAATGCCATGTTGGGGATACCGTCTGGTCCCGGGGCCTTTTTGTCGCCGATTTCTCTGACTGCCACCAATACCTTTTCAGTTGAGACTTCCTGAAAAAGCTCGGTTCGCAGAGTTGAATTTATTCCCTGTAGGCGAGGGTTGTAATGGTCGGTGCCCGAAAGGTTTTGTTTAGTTTATATCGCAGGCTAGCGGGGCGAAATAAACGACTGGTCAAATTGTAGTGCGCTTGCCAAAGCCAAAAATATTTTGCCTAAGGCTATGCTATAGTTCGAATGCCAAGCCGAGCTTTAGCCGACGCTCTCTAGGGGATGAAGTATTACAACGTCGAGCCGTTTTTCATTCTTGTCTGACCATTTGTTCTAATCGCGAGCAATGGCACTTTAGTTCCGTCTGTCAATACGATTGGACTTGGACTTAAAATTTTTTTGTGTTTCTTTACTCACCTCGTGGAGGTTATGAAAATCAGGTTTAACCCAGGTTTTTTTTTCAAATTAATAAAGGAACAGATTGATTGATCCTGGTGATAAAAAAAAAAAACAGAATATGTAATTTTTTTTGAGAAAAAAAAAATATCATTGAGCGGAACATGAGTGGGCTTTTGAAAAGCTGAGTGAATATATTAAAGACAGCATAAAAGTATGCCGCACGTTAAAGTCGAAGAATCCATAAAAGCCTACTGAAATGAATTAAATGCATAACCCTGACCAATAAAATGAAGTTTAATTTGAATATATAAATAAATAAATAAATGAATATATATTAATTTTAATATTATAAAAGAGCTTGTTTAGGTTCACATAAATCTACACTCATTTAAATCATAAGCCATTTGTACGTACGCTGCAGATAGCGCAGATACACAGCAAACATTATCGACTAAGAATTTGTTGCATTCGTAGAAAAGTATCGATAGCGCCAATCGCATACCGCCACATTTTTTGCGATTGCACGGCTGTCTTTGTTTTGGTTAGGTTGACTGAATTTTTTTGCACGACACGAGGAAACCAAAAAAAATTGCGGCAGGTCGCGGACAAAGAATTTACTGGGTGACGGCGAGGAGACGGAAGAGTAAAATAGCGACAAACCTTCCTCGATATTGTTGTGTTGTGTCCCATTGGATTTGGCGAAAGTGTGTTCGTCAATTTGAGTAAATTTGTGTTAATTTTGTATTATATGTGTAGGTGGCCAACAAGGTCACGCCAGCGATTTTTTTTGTTGGATTTGCCTTTTGTTGTCTGGACACAAAACTGCGCATTACGGTTGGACCAACCACGGCACCGGCGGGAGCACGACGCCTCGAGGCTAATTGTCGGCATCACTCGAGCAGCCGCCCAGCAGATCTCGTGATATTCGCCGACGAAAAAAAGGGTTCACGTGCAGCGGCACGGCCCATTAGCTGCTGGTTCTTCACGCGGTGAGTGCGTTCCGTAAAGCAACAGGAATCGTCTCGTCCACCGACAAAAGCCATCCGCGTCCAATCCAGAAATGGACCATAAAACCAATATGGAAATGTCGACGAAAACGTAGTTACACATATAAACGTTTTAACAATAAGATTTGTGTTGTTTTGCGAAGCAGTGTGTCTGTCCAAATCGCAAAACTCAGTTGTCATTGTATATACGATTGTACTTACATTCAAAGGATCACCGAGGATACCTATTATTATCATTATTATGATCAGATGTAAATGATAGGTACATACGTATTTATTGATTGAGTATAAAGCATGGTTGCATAAGATTTTTTTTTTGGGTCCCGTTGCAATCCGTAGACTTAAATAATATTTTTTTTTTGTATATTTAGCTAGCATAAGCCGATTTTTAGCCACTAAGCCATAATTGCCAAGTAAAGTCTAACATACGGAATTTTGCCAAGCGTTAAGGTAAATCGGTTATTATAAATCCGCCCCATACAAACACTTCTATGAGAGCTCTGATAGGGTAGGAAAGGGATTAAGGACTAATTTTTTTTTGTAAACCTTTTTTTTTGGGTTTGGCCAGACTCCGGATGCCCCTCGGAAATTAAATCGCCATAAAAGAATATATATGTAGGCGATTTTTTTGTTAAAGCTAAATGATAGATATTAAATTAATATTAAATGTAAATAAAATATAGCAAATTATGAAACGAGAGTAGATTCGTTTAAAGGGGAAATTCACCGGGAGTATGGAGTAGATTAATCGCCAATTCCTATATGAGGGCGATGGACCTACCAAAACCCCATAGGTCCGTTGCAGGAAGGGCGGGTACGTCGTGGCCATAAACACCAGGCCTGCCAACTGTTCCGTTCATTTGTGTGTGCATGTAGGTTAATATGTAGTGTTGTGAAGGTAGAGTTTGTTTCGGATCTGTACCGTCTATGGGCCGGGTTGGAGTTACCCCACCCTGAGAAATCTGAGTTAGCCGAGGTTGCCCACTGGGTAACAATAGACGTGTTACAAATTGCTTAATATTACATTTACTTCGACTCAGTATATTCATACATATTCACTCATTTCTACCATCGCACTTACTGTGCGCAATCGAAGGACCTCACTCTCCGTAGTCCAACTAGTTACAAGTGCTTGTTGCGACGACTTTTAGTAGTCAGTTTATGTGCTGAATACTTCCTTTTAAATATACAAAAACATTTTGGTGACCCCGACATTGGAATCTGCAGTTGTCAACTAGGCGACAAAAGGATAACCAACCTCCAATAATCCACATTTGAAGTTGTCAACAAGGCGATAATCAAAAGTTTACCTACAATCTCCTAACACAGTTCACTATATCTGTATTAGTGAGACCATCTGAAGTTGTCAACTAGGCGACATATCAGGATAAAAGTGTGCTCTCGTTAGATAAACGACCATAGCACTAAAAACCAAAAAAAATAAAAAAACAGTAAAGTCCAACAATCGACAAAAATCAGTCAAAATGGCATCAGAAAAAGTAGCCATGGATGAGTTACTTGATGTCCAGCAAGATATTAGCAATGCGATTGTACGGCTGATATCTAATTATAAAAAGGATTCCGCTGAGAGAAAGTCTTAGACCGGTTATCATAAAATTAAAGCAGATTCTCTCAATGAGAAATGGAATACTGTCCAAGAAAATGACGAAGGCGGGCAACCGAAAAATCATGAATACTTCACCTACCATGAGGACATAAGAACAACAGTTCTGAAGTGCTTGGAAGTTTTCAAAAACGACGCTGAAACCATAAATCAAGCCACAAGCAAGAAGAGATTGAGATTGGGGATGGACAGCGTCAGCAATCAACCTTAGAACCCAAGGCGATTGCGTTGTGCTGGCGACAAAGGGCAATGATCGCATCACTACATCGCACAGTGCACCAAAGCACCCCTACTGAGTACCCATCATTAGAGCTCATAAGTAATCTTTGGGCACAATGGACCTCTTGGCCATTTTCGGCTGTATGAAGAAGTTGAAAACCCAAAAGAAAATGGATATGATACAAAGGAGTATCTACAGGCAGAAGATGTACAAAGGGCTTCAGGAAACAATAAGCAGTGCAACAACGACTTAAACTTGCCTCGCATAACCATCCCCAAATTTGATGGGGATATATTAAAAAAGACACAATTCTTCGATATGTTTGTATCCATTGTACACAATACCAACATGCCAACAATCAAAAAATTTGGTATCTAAAAACCAGCGTGATCGGTGAGGCAGAAAGATTATCCACTTGAAAGAGGATAACTACCTTCACGCATGGAACATCTTGGTTGACGCATACGACAATCCAAGAGACATAGCATCAACGGTATTGAACCGATTTTTAATGCAACAAGCCATTAACGACAATGTAAAATCGCTTAAGGAACTATACATAGTCACTTCGGAGTCCATTGCATCTCTTATCTCAGACATCTCAACGTGGGACCCAATTTTAATAGCGGTCATACGAAATAAGCTCGACAGCTCAAATAAAACGCTGTACGAGCAATCATTAGGCAACTCGAAGCAAATACAAAAACTTGACACCATGCTCCAGTTTCTTGAACAAAGAGTTCGTGTTTTAGCTAGCGGATGCAAAACACACAGTAATACCAAAAAAGACTCGATGGGAGCAACTTGTGCATCCTCCTCAACTACAAGGAAGGATTATCTCTATTGCAAGAAGTCTAATCATAGCATATTTCGATTTCCGTGCAAAGACACCCGCTGCGAGATTGAATTGGATTCAACGACAAAAACTATGCGTCAACTGCCTCAAAGGAGATCACATGGGAAAGGTGTGCCCAAGTCGTTTTAAATGCTTCAAGGGCCAAAAAAGACACAACACGCTGCTGCATTTGGTAATTCCTAAATGGAGCAACAAAATCCAATTGAAGCATCAGCAAGTAGCAAAAATATAAATCTACTTGCAACAGCAAAGGTAATAGTCCAAGGAAATAATGGACAACAAGCTACTTTCAAGGCTTTGCTGGCGTCTGTATCTCAGATTAACATAATATCAGAACGACTCGCCTCTTTATTATCTTTAAAACGACACAATTCCACATTACGAATTGAAGGCATCGGTGGACAACACAAGACAAGCAGAGCTCGCGTAAATCTGTTGGTAAAGTCATTACAAAACGACTTTAAAATGCGAATTGAAACATTTATTCTACCGCACATTATTACGGATCAGCCAGCACAAAGCATAAATGATAAAGATTGCAACATGCCAGCAACCCTACCGTTGGCAGACCCCCAATTTAACAAACCTGGCAAAATCGACATGCTTATCGGTGCGGAACACTATTATGCACTATTGCTCTCACCACAACACAAAATACCCTCTGGTTCAATCATGCAAAAGACCAAGTTTGGATGGGTTGTGGCTGGAAAAATAAAAGAATCAAGGATGCCAGCAGCCATTTGTGCAGTAGCTACAGGAGAAGAAACGAATACCAAAATGGTGCTCAAACAATGAGCAAATTCTTCAAGGAATTCCCAAGGACGACATAGTTAGCGAAATTAAGCTTGACGAAACACTGGAACACTACAGTGTTAAGACAGTCGGGCCTTATTTGGATGCTAAAAAGGGATCAACTTTGCTGCCGCACACAAAGCAGCACAGCAAAAAGGATTACAAAACGTGTAGTTTGCTCGGAGTTGGCACAGATCATCGATCCTCTAGGCCTGTTCACTCCAGTCGTGGTAAAAGCAAAAATTTTTATGCAACGACTCTGGGAATCAAAACTCGACTGGGACGACTAATTACCTACAAATCTTCGGAACGAGTGGAAGGAATATAGAGAGGACTTGCAAAGCCTTAACTCAATGCAAATTCCAAGGCACATATACGATGGAAAAACTCCAGTCACGAAGGAATTGCAAACATTTGTGGATGCTTCAGAGCAGTCATATGGCGCAGTAATATATGTACGCGCAACATACAAAAACAAGCAAATATCTGTGCGTCTACTATGCTCAAAGTCTGGAGTGGCTCCAACAGCAAAACAGTCACTACCTCGTCTAGAACAGATACATAACAAATGCGAGTATACGAGAATTATACAATTTAAAGTGCTGTGATGAGTTCTATCAGCAAGCGTGTGGAAGATTAGCAAGCTCGCTTAGCACCCATCCGAGTGAGGAGGCGCAGAAGCTCATTCTGGCTCCGTACAATCCGGTCATGCTTTCCTGGCCCAGATATTCCGTCCAACTTAAGGGACACGTAGCTCCTCTGCAACAGCTGCTGATGTTGCAGAGACGCACCTTGCAACACTTTGAGCATCAGACACTGCTACCTTCTCTGCTTCGGCTGGAACAGGTGGAACGGGCACGAGCAGAGGAACTCGCCTTCTAAAGCAGACGTCAACAGATGCTACTAGAACGGAGTGCCAGACCTGTGGTTATATTTGGAGAAGCGCGACTTAACCATTATGCAAGAGAATTCAAAAAGGGCAAAATTACCAGAGAAGCTCTTGAGCCGCTTATCCGGGATCAGCCTATTCAAATCCAGAGAATAATTCTTCCACCTCCAACGCAAGTAGAGTTAAATTGTCCGCACTCCAGCGCCAGTTGATGCAGGACATTGATGAATCGCCATTAGCTGAACAAGACCGTTTTGATGAGTACTGCAGACTTGGATCTGCTGCCTCACTGGGTCATCCATCTTCTCCCTTGCCCCATGTGGAATGGGAGCGTGACATCTAGCAGCTTTGGAGCTGTACCATAAGACAGCTTGATGCTACAACAAAGAAGGATGACTCCAACGCTCATGGCTACTGAACTGATCGCTGAATGGGCGATGTGAACAAACATTATTTTTTCTGTTTTATTTTCTACACAGATCCTGTTTATTTGCTGCATGGCTGAACTGTGGGCTTTCAACGTTCGGCGGCTTCTTGAGGCAGCACAGCTTACCCAGGATCAAACCTTACCTGGTTGGTGGCGGTCGTTAAGCTACAGCTCTTCTGTCGTGTGCAACCTTGGATGCAATGTGAAAAAGGCTAAAATCAAAATGTTTATTATAAACATTTTGTTTTTCCAACACGCGTATCTCACCTGCACCATGCATGGCTTGGTCTGATGCGCATACATACGGCTTCCAGCACTTATCCCCTTGTTAATTGACGGCTGCCGTTTTCTGGCTAATCCACGACTGATCGCTGCTCCATTCTCACGCGACTGCAGCCGTTTGTGCTGTGTCCTTGGACCCGCACTCGGCGACTGAAGCAACTTTCACTTTGCTTCTACTATGCACAGCGCTGCTGCTTATGGATCTGGATCGGACGGGCACTACCTTGTGTGCACCAGCTATGAAGGGAACAAAGCAAAATGACAATACGTACATCCTGTTTTTCTGCCATATAGACGCACACACTTACTTACATCTGCGAGTGACATGCTTCCTCCCTTGTGACTACTAACTATTTACTATTTTTCTTTCCTACAGATTGGAAATATGTTAGCATTGCATAAAAAAAAAATGCCATATGCAGCACTGTAACAGTGGTTCATGTCGCACCAAAAATGGTTTTTAACAAATATCGTATGTTGCAGCGGGGCCGACGCTATCGATAGTTGGGGCTGCCCACAGCGTCAACGAGTGGTAGCCCCATGTTCAAAAGAGAGCGAGAGAAGGCGCGGGTCCAAAAGCTCCCAAAATAACGGAGGATTATTGGAGCGAAAAGTAAAAGAATGATCGAGAACGTGTAGGTCAAGCCAAAGTCAAGGGCAGTCGGCAAGAAGCTGCGAATAAATAAAGATGGCAGCGGTCGAACTTAAACAATTTTTTTTTGTTATTATTTAGTTTTTTTTGTATAAATCATTTTTTTTTTGTTATCTTTTTTTTGGGTTATTAATGATTTTTTTTTTTTTTTGTATTAATCATTTTTTTTGTTCTTTAATTAATTTACTTTTTTTTTGTTATTTGTTGCATTCGTAGGAAGGTATCGATAGCGGCAATCGAATACCGCCACATTTTTTTTTGCGATTGCACGGCGGTCTTTTTGGTTTTTGTGGTTAGGCGGAATTTTCACACGACACGAGGGAACTAAAATTTTGCGGCAGGTCGAAAATTTCAATGGGTGACGACGAGGATAGCGGAAAATAAATAATCGACCAAACCTTTTGTTTGTGCTGTGTACCGGTGGATTTGGCGTAAGTGTGCCCGGCAAGTTTAGTGAATGTATATTAATTTGTGTTATATGTGTAGGTGGCCGACAGCAGGTCGCGCCGGCGCATTTTTTGGATTTGGCGTGGCACACAGCTGGCCACAACAGCGAGATTTTTTTGGAATTGCCTTTGTCGCCTGGTCACCAAAATGCCGATTGCGGTTAGGTCAACCACGGCACCGCCGGGAGTGCAGCAACTGGAGATTGATTGTCTTCGTCACCATAGCGGCCACCCAGCAGATCTCTCGACATTCGCCGGAAAGGAAAAGCTCACGTACAGCGACACGGCCAATCCTCATTTATTGTTTCGTGCGGTGAGTGCGTTCCATAAAGGAACGGGTGTCGCCTCACAAAGCCATCCGCAACAAAAAATTATTAATAATATATTATTATATTATATTATATATTATAATTATAAATTATAAAAAAAAAATATGTTAACGAAAACATAGTTGCCAATTTAAATGTGGTAACAATAAGATTTTTGTAGCCTCGGGAAGCGCAGTGTGCCTGCCCAAATCGCTGTACTCAATTTACTTTTGTATATATGATTGTATTTATGTGAAAAGAATCACCGAGGATACCGGTCATTATCCTTATTAGGAACAAGTGTAAACGTTAGGTGTATATATATTTATTTATTGTGTCTAAAACATAATCTGTATAGTTTTTTTTTGTTTCCGTTGCGGTCTGTAGACGTAACCACTATTTTTATATTTAGCTAGCATAAGCCAAGTTTTTTTTTTGCCACTAAGTATAACAGCCAAGCAAAATCCGGCATGCGGATTTTTTGCCAAACCGTAGAGTAAAGCTATCATTATAAACTCCCCATGGAAACACCTTTATTAGAGCTCTAATAGGGCAGGATAGGGATTGAGGTTTAGTTCTTTCTTTATTTTTTTTTTGGAAACCTTCTTTGTGTTTGGCAAGCCTCCCAATTCACTCGGAGATTGAATGGCCATAAAAATAATATTTATATAGGCGATTTTTTTTTTGACTATATAATAAATAATAAACTAATAATGAATGTAATTAAAATATAGAAAGAGAAAAAAAAAAAAGAATTGTGAGTAGATTTGTTTGGAGGGGAGAATCGCCGGGGTCATGGAGTAGATTAACCGCCAATCCAAATATGAGGGCGATGGACCCACAAAATCCCATTGGTTCATTGCAGGAAGGGCGGGTACGTCGTGGCCATGTACACCAGGCCTGCCAACTGGTCCGTTTATTTTGTGTGTGCATGTAGGTGAATATGTAGTGTTGTGAAGGTCGAGTTTGTTTCGAATCTGTACCGTCTATGGGCAGGGTTGGAGTTACCCAACCCTGAGAAATCTGAGCTACCTGAGGTTGCCCACTGCCAAACAATAGACGTGTTACCAAGAATGGCGCCCAAAGGAAAGTTTTTTTTTTGGAATCATCAGGATCGCGAGAACGGTGCTAGTCAAAAAGGTTCGAACGATCAGCGTAAGCGAGATGATTTCAAAAACAAAACAAAAATAAATAAACTGAAACGGCGAGTCCTCGCAGTACGGATGGCTACTCCGTGTGCCGTATGAAACCGCGACTTACAATTGAGATAGTGCTCACGGTGTAATTGCGCGGCGGATACGACACAAGGAATACCCTGAAGTGTTTTATTAAGTAGCGCAGGGACTTGATTTAAAAAATTATAGGGCGGTGGTGGCTTGTCCGTTCCCGAATGAGCAGGGCAATTGCACCCCGCACAGGTTGAGGGAGCCGTGTCTATGTCGGTATGTCACTCACGCTTTGAGCAAGGCAGTGAAGTTTGCTACCGGTCATGAGACGGCACTAAATTTTTTTTTATATAGAGAGTAGGATGCACGTGCAGTTAGTGGGTTGTTAATATTTTCGTTATGTGTGTTTCCACTCATTTGCGTGTCGACAGCGGGTTCTGTTTGGACAGGGTGACCCATGGTACGACAACTACGTAGCCATGCGCTGCATCCTGCCAATAGATCTCGAGTTGACAAGCAAATGAGACCGGAAACGTACCAAGCAAGAATGATTCAACTGGAGGCCGTCAGCATAGCTGAGGATCGAACCAGTTAATATCATTCAAGTAAATTATGTACAAAAATTTTTGTTAGTTTGAATGTGAACAGTTTGGTTAACGACGTAGGTTGGAATGGCGATTGATACCGGCCACCGGTGATTCCCCCTTACAAGTTTAAGTTATTTGTGAGAGTATTTGTATCTGTTTATATAGCGGCAGCTGTGTGTATTGTATGGTTTTGTTATTTATTACTAGTTATTATTACTAATCTAAACATGACGGGAAGAGAGAAGAAGGAGACGCATATGAGGAGCGATGAGGGGAATAGGCTTGGCAAGATCTCCAGTAGCTCCAGCCACTAGTTTCCGCGATAAACGTGGCTATTCTACAGGCTCAAGAAACCTATAGAAATTCGATGGATTCTGGGATAGCGCAAGTTTTTCGGGAGGAACTGCGACTAGGTTTCCAAGAAATGATGAAGGCCATCAATGATATCATTCGACCGACGCCAACTCCCATGATGCGAAGCCAGACGCCGACAGCAGCTGCTAGTCCTGAGTCTGAACAGCCAAAGTCTAACCAGGGAGCGGTCTCGAAACAGCGCTCAACCGTCAAACCAGGTCCAAAGCCACCGTCGAAGTCTGAGAGGTCAAATACCTCGAGTGGACTGAACGGCGGGCGTGACAAATGAGAATCCTGGAAATAACAACCGACGTCGCCCGAATTTCGATGGTCATCTGGGTAGACCAGTTGCGAAAATAGATAAGTGGGAAGTGTCCTTCGACGGCTCAAACGACAGAGGGTCCGTGGAAGACTTCGTGTTTAAGGTCGGATATCTTAAGACACAATTTCAGTGCCCGTGGGAAGAAGTCCTTAGCAACTTCCACGTGTTGGTCACAGGGCGAGCCCGAGCGTGGTACTGGCTCCACGTTAGGCAGCGACCGATCCGCTCCTGGGAGGAACTTCGTAAGGTTCTCCTCACAAGGTTTCGTGGCAGTTGGGACGACGTAGATCGCGTGCAGGAATTGAGGCACCGCCAACAACTCCCTGGAGAGTCAGTCAACGACTTTATCCAGGCCATGATGAGTATGGCATCTCGTTTGGAAACTCCGCTTCCAGAGCCGAGACTCATTAAGTTAATTAAAAAGGGACTGAGAGAGGCGATAGGACGTTACATCAATGCCATGGATGTATACTCTGTCGACCACCTCCGGGAAGAATGTAACGAGATAGAGTCGAGCTTGGGGCAGCGTAGTTCTCCGTTTAGCAGGCAGACGAAGTATTCGGGTCCAAATAAGAACGTCAGTGCCATGCGCGACGATCCCGGTGATGAAGTCGAGGTCGAACCGGAAGGTCGAGGAGATCCGCGAGAGACTGGCAAACTCGAAAACGGGGTGCTGGAACTGTAGCCAGCAAGGACATAACTGGAGGGATTGTCTTAACGCGCAGCGAAAGGTCTTTTGCTACCGCTGTGGGCGGCCAAATACCTTTGCTCCCAAATGCCCAGAATGTGTGGGAAACGGCAGAATGGGCGTGACCAGACCGGGAGAGGTGCGCTCACGAATAGGCCCCACGTAAAAATCGAGAACACTGCATTAGATAATACTGTTAGGATAAATTGCACGACGAATAGAGACATAAGGCACCTACCCTATGAAGAAAGGATAAGGGCATATATGATAGCTAGGAATAAGATTTTTGAGAAACGGATGCCTGAAAGCATGCGTCTCGTAATTCGCAGAGTGAAGAAAGCGCGCGAACGATTCTCGAAGCGGCGCTTTGTAAGAAAACAATTGGCGGAGTCGGTAAAGAGAGGCGAGTATCGAGATTCGAGGGTGTTTGCCAAAATCAGCATTGAAGGGAAAACAATAGCTGGACTTTTGGATACCGGTGCTTCCGTTAGCATTTTAGGGCGTGGCTCTCGTGAGTTTCTGGATGGGATCAAAGTTCCGGTGGAACGCTATGTGTCCAGTGTAAGGACAGCTTCGGGTGAAGATCGATCCATCATAGGCCGAGTACGCACTAAAGTCATGTACGGGGAAAAGGAGGAAAACATGATTTTCTATATCTGTCCATACCTCGAGCAGCAGGCATATCTCGGTATCGATTTCTGGCGAGTTTTTAGATTAGCTCCTGATGTATTAGGACCAGTAGAAGCGCACTCCTCGGTTGAATCGATGAGTAAGAAGCCCGAAATAGTTGGAGAAATCGAGCACTATGTAGAAGAGAGAGCACAAGAGTTAGAGGTAGATGCTTGGAAATTGAATACGGAACAGCAGAACCAATTAAAAACGATAAAAGCGGAGTTCTTGGCTTTTGAAAATGTCGGGTTGGGGAAGACGACAGTTCTTCCCGACAAGATAGAATTGGTTCAAGGCGCTATTCCGGTGAAAGACCGACATTATCCGTTGTCTCCGGCGATGGAGGAAGTTGTTTGGAGTGAGGTGGACAAGATGTTGGCCTTGGGAGTTATTGAAGAAAGTGATAGCCCGTGGAGTAACCGCACTACAATTGTGCGAAGGCCGGACAAAAACCGATTTTGCTTGGATGCTCGCAAGCTCAACACTGTCACCGTCAAGGACGCTTATCCACTTCCATCTATCGAGGGGATTCTATCGCGTATCGACCAGACGTGCTATATTTCCAGCGTAGATCTTAAATTCGCATTCTGGCAAATAGAGTTGGACGAAGGCAGCAAAGCATACACGGCTTTTACTGTGCCTGGTCGTCCGCTCTATCAGTTTGTAGTAATGCCCTTTGGACTGTGCAATGCCGCTCAAAGACTTTGCCGTCTTATGGACAAAGTTATACCGTCGCAGCTCAGGTCCAACGTATTTGTGTACTTGGACATCTATTGATTATAGCTCCGGACTTTGAGACGCATATGAGGTATTTGAAAACAGTGGCACAGAAACTAAAAGAGGCAAATTTAACGATAGGACTCCAAAAGTCAAAGTTCTGTTTTAAGAGCCTGAAATATCTTGGATTTATAGTAGAGGAAGGAACTTTGCGGACCGATCCAGGACGCGTTTCCGCTATTCAAAGAATTCCAAATCCCAAATCCGCAAAGGAAGTTCGCAGTTTTTTAGGGACAGCAGGATGGTACCGTCGATTCATACAAAACTTTGCGGAAATGGCAACTCCGTTGACCGATGCCTTGAAAGGGAGCAAAAAGGGGAAGTTTAAATTGAGCAACGAGGCGGCCGAAGCGGTACGAAGGCTGAAAGAGGCGCTTACATCTGCACCCGAACTAGTACATGCGGATTTTTCGCGTAGCTTCTATGTCCAGTGTGATGCTTCGGATTGTGGTGTTGGGGCTGTACTGTTCCAAGTTGATTCCGAGGGTAACGAAAGACCGATAGCGTTCTTTTCCGCCAAGATGGATAAACACCCAAAAAATTATTCTGTAACGGAGAAAGAATGCCTCGCAGCGGTTTTAGCTGTCGAACGGTTCAGGCCTTACATCGAGATGATGCCATTCACGGTGATAACAGACCACGCGAGTCTCAAATGGCTGATGTCCTTGCGAGACTTGAATGGACGTTTAGCGCGGTGGTCGTTACGTCTGCAGCATTGCGATTTTCAAATTGAGCATCGAAAAGGGCAAGATAACGTTGTCGCTGACACATTATCTCGATGCGTAGCAGACCTATCGCTTGACTTGAGCCAGTTGCTAGGTATACAAAGGGTGGAATTTGAGTCGGCAGAATACAAGGAGTTAGTGGCAGAAGTTGTAAAGAATCAAGACCAACTGGCGGATTTTCGCGTCGAGGACGGGCTATTGTACAAACGAATTGGGTTTGATAGAATGGAAGATGAAGTCGAAGGCACTTTGTGGAAGTTGTGGGTGCCTGAAACTCTGGCGTCCACCCTCATAGAACAGGCTCACGTGGACGCGAACGCTTCTCACAGAGGCGTAGCGAAAACGCTGCACTTGTTGCGGAGACAGTTTTACTGGCCCAAAATGGCGATTCAAGTGAGAGATTACGTGAGGGATTGTGTGGTGTGCAAAGAAACGAAAGCCCCGAACCACAGGATGCAAGTGTCCATAGGACAGGAGGTAAAGACGGAAAGGCCTTTTCAAAAAACATATATTGACTTTTTGGGAAAGTACCCGCGATCAAAGAGAGGTCACGCATGGGTCTTCGTAGTCGTCGATCACTTTTCGAAATTTACCTTTCTGGAGGCCATGAAGAACGCTACGGCAGACAATGTCGTCGAGTTTCTCGTACATGAAGTTTTCTTCAAATTTGGCGTACCCGAAACCATCCATTCGGACAATGGTCGACAATTTGTTTCCAAAAATTTCGAAAATATGGTCGAAGCTTTCGGAATCACCCACATGGGAACGGCCATATATTCACCGCAAAGCAATGCAGCCGAGCGGGGACGGTGCTTGCAGCAATCCGCGCATACTTAGAGCAAGATCATAGGGAATGGGATCACTTTTTGCCCGAAATTGAGGTAGCGATACGTAATGGTGTCCATTCGGCAACCGGGGCTGACGATCCATTGTGGCGCGGGTTGGACAGCACAGTTCTGAATGGAGCAGTAAAGCTCGCACGGGGCTCGATTAGGGTAGCCGCAATCTCCGATTTGGGTACGCAGGCAAGATCCGGGTCGTGCAAGAACAGGTAAAGCTGCATCTGCACAAGGCGTTTGAACGCAGCCAACAGCAGTACGACAAGCGGGCTCGAAAGTTCCACGCTGTAGCCGGACAAGAGGTTTATAGAAAGAATTTCGTGCTTAGTGACTTCAGCAAAGCCTTGAACGCGAAGTTCGCGAGAAAGTTCCGAAAGTGCCGAATTGTCAGAGCCGTAGGGAACAATGCATACGAAGTCGAGGATAAAAACGGAAGATCTCTAGGCGTCGTCCACGCTAAAGATCTCCGGAGAACTAAAATTTTGCGGCAGGTGACGACGAGGATAGCGGAAAATAAATAATCGACCAAACCTTTTGTTTGTGCTGTGTACCGGTGGATTTGGCGTAAGTGTGCCCGGCAAGTTTAGTGAATGTATATTAATTTGTGTTATATGTGTAGGTGGCCGACAGCAAGTGCGAAGTCGCGCCGGCGCATTTTTTGGATTTGGCGTGGCACACAGCTGGCCACAACAGCGAGATTTTTTTGGAATTGCCTTTGTCGCCTGGTCACCAAAATGCCGATTGCGGTTAGGTCAACCACGGCACCGCCGGGAGTGGAGCAACTGGAGATTGATTGTCTTCGTCACCATAGCGGCCACCCAGCAGATCTCTCGACATTCGCCGGAAAGGAAAAGCTCACGTACAGCGACACGGCCAATCCTCATTTATTGTTTCGTGCGGTGAGTGCGTTCCATAAAGGAACGGGTGTCGCCTCACAAAGCCATCCGCAACAAAAAATTATTAATAATATATTATTATATTATATTATATATTATAATTATAAATTATAAAAAAAAAATATGTTAACGAAAACATAGTTGCCAATTTAAATGTGGTAACAATAAGATTTTTGTAGCCTCGGGAAGCGCAGTGTGCCTGCCCAAATCGCTGTACTCAATTTACTTTTGTATATATGATTGTATTTATGTGAAAAGAATCACCGAGGATACCGGTCATTATCCTTATTTTTTTTGTTTCCGTTGCGGTCTGTAGACGTAACCACTATTTTTATATTTAGCTAGCATAAGCCAAGTTTTTTTTTTGCCACTAAGTATAACAGCCAAGCAAAATCCGGCATGCGGATTTTTTGCCAAACCGTAGAGTAAAGCTATCATTATAAACTCCCCATGGAAACACCTCTATTAGAGCTCTAATAGGGCAGGATAGGGATTGAGGTTTAGTTCTTTCTTTATTTTTTTTTTGGAAACCTTCTTTGTGTTTGGCAAGCCTCCCAATTCACTCGGAGATTGAATGGCCATAAAAATAATATTTATATAGGCGATTTTTTTTTTGACTATATAATAAATAATAAACTAATAATGAATGTAATTAAAATATAGAAAGAGAAAAAAAAAAAAGAATTGTGAGTAGATTTGTTTGGAGGGGAGAATCGCCGGGGTCATGGAGTAGATTAACCGCCAATCCAAATATGAGGGCGATGGACCCACAAAATCCCATTGGTTCATTGCAGGAAGGGCGGGTACGTCGTGGCCATGTACACCAGGCCTGCCAACTGGTCCGTTTATTTTGTGTGTGCATGTAGGTGAATATGTAGTGTTGTGAAGGTCGAGTTTGTTTCGAATCTGTACCGTCTATGGGCAGGGTTGGAGTTACCCAACCCTGAGAAATCTGAGCTACCTGAGGTTGCCCACTGTCAAACAATGGACGTGTTACACGCTTGTTGCATTCGTCGAAAAGTATCGATAGCGACAATCGAATACCGCCACATTTTTTTGCGATTACACGGTTGTCTTTGTTGTGGTTAGATAGAATTTTCGCATGACACGAGAAAACTGAAAAATTGCGGCAGGTCGGGTGGGGTGACGGCGAGGAGACGGAAAAGTAAAATAGCGACAAACCTTCCTCGATATTGTTGGTCGGATCATTATTGGCAAATCTTAGCTGTATCAAGCAATGTGCTTAAGCCTCAGTACAGTAAGATCGCCATTGCCTCACCCTTTTCCCCGGCGGAGCTGCCTATCATAGGCTAATTGCTAAGTTCGCATTGCGCAAGACAGTCTCTTTTAAAAGCTTTCACGGCGAGCGCATTTTCATCTCCAATCATACTTAACCACAAAGTTGGTCGTTTGACGTTGGATGGGTGAACGAGCATTGAGTGCATCAGTGTGCTTATAACCAATGAGGAGAATGGACTTATAAGAAGGGACGTATAAGCATGGGCAACTGTAGCGGAAATTTTTCTCCGAACCAACATTATCATCCTTAACTGCTACACAACTTTCGGGATTCATAACTGTGGCAGATATTTTTTTTAGACCAACATTATCGGCGTTAATATAAAGTTTTGTGGGACCCAAACAATTTCCTTTTTGTGTTCGTTGGTGAACAGTGAAAAATATTCATTTACGTGCAATGCTTCATGCAAAAATTGTCGTTATGTGCTGTTTAATTTCACCGTTATACATAGATAAGAAAAACACATGCGCGTGTGACGGTCGGCGAGATCGACAAAAATTATTAAAATAAATTACACTTAAATTAAAGTTAGTCAAATGCAAGATAAAAAGGAAATTTAGTCGGTGCCGTGTATTTAGAAAGTAATTTACTGTATAACTAATACTAACAAGACCTATTGTCTGAAGAACTAGTGGGATGGTTCGGATGGGGCTGAGCTGAGGCCACCAGGCGGGTCGCAGGTTGCGGATAGCGAACGGCCTTCCTTTAGGGAGGTTAGCTGCGAATAGCGGGCAAAAGTGCCCGTGAATAAGCAGTCCCGGACAAACAGCGGGCACGGTTATTATTAACCGTTCCGACAGGGCGCTTGTGTTGCCGCCTCTTAAAACATAGCCTCACACAACTCCCCCAACCCCTCAACACTACCACCTACCCCCATCCTATCCTCACACATCTCACTCCGGGCCGGACTAAGGTGTCAATCGAACCGTGCCGAGAGTCAACTTGGCTGGGGGCCCGGACTATCAAATAGCCCAGTTCTTAACGGTGAGCTCAGGCAGATGGCGACCGCCTGTTCTAATTAGCCTTACCCGGGCATCGCAGATCTCTGCCCGGGTGGACCATATTTTCTCTGCAATTCGTGGGAACAGCATGAATAGAAATAGCGATTTAAAAATCCCGCAGGATCTCACTGCAAAAGAAGTCGAAAGACTGATGGAGGACCGAGCCCTGGATGGGGGGAGGTCCTCATTTGTGGCAGAACATCCGCCACAACCCACTCCAACACCAAGGAGGATGCCCTCTGCACAGCAGGGGCACAATCAGCAGGCACTTGCCTTGAGAGAAGAAGGTGGGGTCGGAGCACCCCGACCACCACACCCAACAGCGAGAGCTGGTAAGCAAGCGGCATACAGGCCGAAAAAGAAGGGAGAACCCCTCCCACCGAGGGGCCAACCTGGAGGGCTGGACGACCCGAACCGCAAAAATCTCTGCGGGGCGCGGGTCAAATGGTACCTAAGGTACCTCCAACAAGGGATGGCCCCGGATGACGCCCTCAAAAAGGCAAAAGAGCCGAGGGACACGAGTGCGGCACCAGCCCCCAAAAGAACCAGCAGTGCTCTGACACCGCCGACGACCACCCCAAAAAGGTAGTGCTCGACGGGCAAGAGCGCCGCACATGGTTCAACGGGGGCACGAGCGCCGATTAAGAGGGGTCACGAGGAACTGGACATGCGCCCGAGCACATCACATGCAGCGGCTAACATGTCCAGCTCAGCCGGACCAGTCGGGCCCCGCATTTCATATGCGGCGGCAGACAAGAAGGTCAGGGTGGCGGTATTGCCTGTGGATTACCCTCAGGTAATGCTCGGCCACAAAGACCTGTCTACGCTGGAGGAGGTCATCATAGATGACCTCATTGTAGAATACGGGGGTGGAGACACCGAGATTTCATTCGCGGGCATTCATTTCAGAATCGGCTATCTGCTGATCGAATGCTCAAATGAATGCTCAGCCAAATGGCTAGAAGATATGATACCACGGCTACGGTCATGGAAGGGAGTGCCCCTAGAATGCAAGGTAGGAGATGAGATACCGTCGCCCCACTGCGTTACTTTATACTGTCCGAGGAGTAAAGATCGGTCTACCGAGTCCCTGTTGCCCCTTATCGGGGTTCAAAACGGGATGGACATTTCATCATGGAAGGTGATTACTAGGAGAAACGAGGGGGAAGGAGCCCTCCTAGTAATTGGAATTGATGAAATGTCCAAGAGGAAGATCGTAGATAAAGGACATCAGATAAACTTCCGATACGGGAATATCCCCGTAAGTGGTCTGAAAAAGAAGGCTGGGGCGAATACGCAGCCCGCCCCAACACAGGAGAAAGACACGAAGGTGCACCCATCGAACGGATCGAGCAATCAGCCGTCAGTCATCATTGACCTGTCAGAAGACCTGGCGGAAGATGAGGACCTGGCGGATATGACGCTCGGCCACAATGAATTAGGTGTAGTTGAAGACGGGGACGCAATAATGTCCTCGCAAGAGTTGAAGGAAGAGTTTAGAGAGGAGGAAGGAGCTGACGTCACATTAACGGACAGCGGTGATGGGTGCAGCTCCAGGCCCCAACCACCATGTAAGCAGGAGACCCTCCACCAGTAGATGACGGGAGTCTTCACAACGGGCCTGGCCCAGGTAAACATCCACCGTGCCAAGGCAGCCTCGGCTGTCCTTGCGAGGATGTTTACCAAACGGCATCTTGGGCTAGCCCTTGTGCAGGAGCCATGGGTGAACAACGGCATTAAAGGCCTGTTCACGGCAAGCTCAAAGGTAATATGGGATCAAAGACACCCAACACCCAGAGCGTGCATTATGGTAAGGAAAGAAATTAACTTTACTGTCCTTTCAGAATTTTTAACGAGGGACTGTGTGTGGGCTCGGTCGGACGTACACCAACGGTGGGGGTGGTGGCGTTTCCGGCCGCCGGGTACCTGGCCTTGGTACCGGTTGTTGTAGGGGCCGGACCGTCGGTGCCTCCTCTTCCAGTTGCCACTCTGGTGGCGCCCGCACGTCCTCCTGCCAACTACACACCACGGTGTAGGTGTGGTGCCACTGCCCGCCGGCATATGTCCGCTTATACTCACGGGTCACCGTGGGCGGCTCGTGTCGTGGTTCCGTCTGGGGTTCGGCCTGTGGTTCCTGGCGGTGTGCTTCCTCATCCTCTTCGTCCGAAGAGATCAGGATGACCTCGTCTGTTCGCACGAAGGGCATCGTATCCTCGTCATCCGGATTTATGGGTGGTTCCGGTGCCGAGATGGCGTTGTCAGAGACCGAGTCGACGTCGGAGTCCGAGTCGATGTCGGAGTCATAACTGTCATTCTCGTTGTCTGTAGATATGACGATGGCCTCGCCAACCCGAGAACTGGGGAGCATGGTGTCGTCGTCATCACCGGATGACTCGCCATGCTCCTCTCCGCCCTCGTGCACCGGCTCTCCGCCGTTAGAAGGGTCAGTGCCCTTGTCACCTCGAGGTCTTGGGGGCATGGTGTCGTCGTCATCATCCGATGACTCGCCATGTTCCCCTTCGTCGACCTCGGAGACAGGATTGTACGGACTTTCACGTCCCTCGTTACCGCTGTCCCATGCGTCTCCCTCGTCGACTTCGCCGTCGGCTTCACCGTCGACCTCCGCCGGGGCCCGTTCGACCGAATTAATTGAGTCCGCGCGTGGTCGCGGCCCTGCGAATCGCACCGCGGATTCGTCTCGAGCGAGGGTCGGCGGCAGCTCCGGGAAGAGCCTCTTCACCCACTCTGGGTCGCTATCGTCCAGATCACTGGGGTATCGTCGACGTCGCGGCAGATCGCCCTCCGCCATCGCGGGGTTCGGGGGCTCCCGCGGCTCTCCATCGATGTCCATCTCGTTGTCGCTCACGTCATGAAATGGCGACGCCCACAACTCCAGCTCCTCTTCGTCCCGCTGATCTTGAGGCGGCAGTCGTGGTGTGGGCATACGCACCACCCGCACAAACCGCCTCACGCGCAGCACGCACACTATGCGAACAACGCGTCCGCGTGGTCGCCGAGATCGCCGTCCAACAATGCAGTTGTTGTTGGATTGCTCTTTGACTTTTGCGCACGACTCTGTACTAGTGTACAGAGTAGTGCTGTTGCTAAGTGACGAGCCAAACGTTTTTTTTTTTTTTTTTGTGGTCGTTGCACTTGCGCTCTACATAGTGCAATTTTTTTGTTGCATATTTCCGCCAAAGCGACGAGCGAAACGTTTTCGGCGCTTGCTACACTTGCGCTCTCATCTGTGCGATCGGGTAATATGCTTTCTGCGGTCGTTGCACTTGTCCTCTTTAAGTGCAAGCGTTGTAGCCGTTCTTGTGTCAGCGGTAAGCATAACGCTGTCGACGGCCGTTACACTTTATTCGAGTGAACTCTAGAGCAGGTCATGGCCATACTCTCCCTCTACGATAGCTGTTGTTCACTCTCTGCAATAGCTGTGGCGTGTTGAACATTCGCCGCGTTCAGGGCGGTTCACCTATTTTGGACCCGCCTTAGGGCTCCAATTAATATTTATATTTATTTTTGTTATACTTGTTGTTTTATTTCATTTATTTATATTATATATTATTTATTTATTTATTTATTTTTTTTATGTAGGTGTATATGACCTTTGTATACCCTTCCTTTTTTTTATTCTTACCCTTTTCTTTTGGGCGTTTTAATTTAATTTCTCCACATAATTTTATTTATTTTTTTTTAAATAAACGACCTTTGTATACCCTTTTTTTTATTCTTACCCTTTTTTGTTGGGCGTTTATTTTTATTTTATATATATATATTTATTTTTTGTTATATTCAGGTGTATAAGTAAGAGTCCAATTTTGATTTTGGAGTCACACTTATCTTCCCCCTTTTTAATTTTGGGACTCACCCGTCTCCTTGCTGTGTGGCTTCAGGTCGCTCACATCCGTTTGTCTGCCAAGCTCCTTAGTTGGCAGATCACCGGTGACGTGAAATCCACGATTTGGTACGGGCCGCCGTATCTCGGTGCTAGCTTGGCTGCGAATCCCTCAGCCGCATTCGATAGGTGGTGTAATTTCACCCACACCCTATCTCCGATTTTGGGGCTCCATTGCCTGTGCCGAAGGTTGTAGTGCCTTGCCTAGTCTTGAGAGGCCTTTTCCAGACTCCGCCGAACAATTTCGAAAATTTCTTTCAACTTATTTTCGTTTTCGCTCGGCGTTTCGACTACCTGACCCGTACCGATCGCCACTTCGTCGAACAACGCTTTCGGCAGCCTCGGCTCCCAACCTTGTGTGATGAAGGCTGCGCTGTAACCTGCAGTGCTCGAAACGCTGGTGTTGACTGCCAGTGTCAGCTCGGATAGCGCCTCATCCCAGCGTCTTTGGTTGTTCTTAGTGAACTGGGCGATCATCGTTTTCACTGTACGATTTGCGCGTTCCGTGGGGTTTTTCTGTGGCGTGTAGGGCGCAGTGAATTGATGTTTAATTCCCATTTCTTCCAGGAAATTTTTTAGCGCCCTGCTGGTAATTTGTGTGCCGTTGTCGGTTATCAACACCTTTGGCACTCCGAACCGTGCCAGAATCCTCTCCCTGACGGCCTTCTGCGTGCATGCTGAACAGGGTTCACGTGCAGCAATTTCCAGGATGAACAGAAAGCCGAGCGCAGGAACTTCTGGAACTAGTGCACACTGATGTGTGTGGCCCTTTCGAAACGAAGTTTCTTGGCGGCTCTAAGTATTTCTTCATATTTACGGAGGACAAATCAAGGCGGATTTTTGTGTATTTTCTGAAAGGAAAGGACGAGGTTTTTCGCAAGTTCGTGGAGTACAAAAATCTGGTAGAGCGTCAAACAGGAAAGATGATTTAGGATATTTGCAGCGACAACGGGCGCGAATGTGTGAACAAAATGTTCAACGGCTTTTTGAAAGCCAATGGAATTGCACGGCAATTGACGGTGGCGTACACTGCGCAGCAAAACGAACGGCAGAACGAGCAAATCGTACGCTTGTAGAAATGGCGAGATGCTTATTGGAGCAGTCAGGATTGGATCAGTCACTGTGGGCAGCGGTGTATTTACGCAATCGTGCAGTCACAAGGCACTAATCGGGATGACACCAATGGAAGCGTTGACTGGTATGAAACCAATGATAAGTCATCTAAAATTTTTGGTTCCATTGCAGTGCCACTGAACAAAGGTCGCCATAAGGGCAAGTTAAGCCCAAGGGGAAAGAATACCTCATGATTGGTTACTCAATGCAGGCTAAAGGCTATCAGCTCTTTGATGCAGAATCCAAGACAGTGGTTGATAAACAAGATATTCTCTTTGTTCTCAATCTGGAAGGGAACAGAACTCCAAGCTCGACAGCGGTTTGCGTGGAATTTGCTTCCTTGCAAAAAGGAAGCGAAAGGAAGGTGATTTGGCACTAACCTAGTGGTGATCTCATTATTGCTTGTCAATTGAAATCGGACTTGGCCAGCATAAAATCTGATATTATAATGTTTTTTGAATGTGTTGACAAAAGGCCACTAGAACTGTTTCTTGGCATGGAAATCCAACATGAGGGTGAACTTGGAGAGATCACTCTGGGCCATACGCAATACATCAAGGATCTTTTGCGTAACCATGGCATGAAAAGTTGCAGACCAGCAGTTACGACATTGGATGCTGGGTAGGTGGATAAGACATCGTACCAAGCACAAGTGGGAGAGCTAATGTGGCTGGCTCTGACGAGACCGGTATTTAGCGTCTACAGTAGAGCTGAAGATTCACTACAGAAAGTGTGGAAGGGCGTTCGAGGGCTTTGCTAATGCCGATTGGGCTGGCGATCAGGTTAATCGTAAATCGTATACTGTATACTTTCTTGCTGACGGACCGATATCGTGGGAATTGTAGTGCGCTTGCCAAAGGCAAAAATATTATACCTAAGGTTATGCTATAGTTCGAATGCCAAGCCGAATGTTAATTTCTTTTTGGAAAAAATTTAATAACATTTTTTTTTGGTGAAGAAATAATATTCACTTTTTTTTTGGGGTGAATCGTCGCTATAATTCAACCTATGGGCCATAATAAAGCTAAATATTGACAACCAGTCTGGAGCAAAAGTACGGGTGGAGCAGAAATGAGACAGTGCACGGCCTCGCACAGTCCCACGAATTCACCGGTTCCGTCGGCGCAGTACAGTCACCGCTGAATCGCGACTCCACTGATTGCACATGAACATATCGCTTGAAGATCACATGATCACAAAAAAATTGACTTAGAAAAAAAAAAAAAAATTTAAAATTTTATAGTTTATAATCAAAAATGTCTCCCGTGAATTAATTTTTTTTGTTGTTATAATTAATTAAGAAAAAAAAAACTCGACGGACTTATATTAGTATAATACATCATGTAAGTAATCTAAAGTAGTCCAGCAAACAACATTAAGTGAACAATAACCCAATAACCAATAAAAGAGCATTCACACAGTGCCCAAAAAAAATAAATAAATATATACCTACCGGCATTAAAATGTTTGATATTAAAACACCCTTCCCAAGAGTCTAGTTGTAGTACTAGTTGTAGAAAAATTAAATTAAGAGTTAGAAAATAATTACGCTTAAGCAAAAATGAAAATAAATGAATTTGGTAAATAGTATATTGTGAAAATGAATAAGAAAATCTTTATTTTTGGGGAGTCATGCAACGCACAGTAAATAGAAAAGGACTTGAATAGTCGTTGTGATAGGGATCATCCTATATTATTATGGTTAGGTGCAGATGATCATGGTAGGGTGGGCATCGGCTGTGGCAAATACACCATCCCAGCGCACACAACGACAGGCTAGGAGTGTCGCCTCCATATATAAGGTATTAGATCGGTATACCTCCTCTTTCCTCCCTTCATATCTTCCTCCTTCCCAGTAATTTGTCGAATTTATCCCGCACGCGATTTTTTTTAAATTATTATTAAGCACAGCGAGCAAGTAGCGCTAGGAAATTTAATGGAACCCCGACCACCTACCAACAATACAGCCGGAGCCAGCGCGTGCACCTCTTCTTGTTCGCTACACCAACACCTGCTCGCAGACAATAGGTTAAATTCTACAGAATCGGAGAAACAACGCAGCGTAGCACTTAGCAGCTTAGAAGCTGAGTATATGGCTTTGTCGACAGCGTGCAAGGAAGCTATCGTCATGCGCAGGCTGATTATCGAAGTCGGCTGTGGCACTGAAACTACCCAAACGGTGTTGTGCGGAGACAACTTAAGTGCACAACAATTGGCAAAGAATCCTGTACATCATGGTTGAACTAATTTATTATTTTGTTCGTCAAACTGTAAATGAGGGTCACATTGTTTTGAAATATGTTCCTTCAAATGTCATGATGGCAGACGCGTTAACTAAGAACTTTTTGAAAAGGAAAGTACTTGAGTTTTATTATCTTATCCAGGCATTCCCTGACGCTGGGGAAACCTCGTTCCAACATAAATAATTTTTTTTTTTAAATCGGCATTATATTTATCGCTGCTATCAGAAGCGATTCCCAGCCGCCAACAAATGTACCCAGTTTGAAATAATAAAAATATATATAAACATCAAGTCAGTGAGCAATCGTACGGCTGGAGAAGAAAAGAAACAGTGCACGGCCCCGTATCACTATACGAGC
Source organism: Drosophila seclusa (assembly GCA_035043575.1). Classification (NCBI taxonomy): domain Eukaryota; kingdom Metazoa; phylum Arthropoda; class Insecta; order Diptera; family Drosophilidae; genus Drosophila; species Drosophila seclusa. The sequence continues at coordinate 1,610 of JAWNMX010000431.1, read as the reverse complement.
TCACCGGCTAAGTGTACAGTCACCGCTGGATTGCGGTTCCACTTATTTCAACAGATCGAAAATGCCTAAAATAAAAATTAATTTAAAATTTTACAATTATAATCAACTAAATTTATGCAGTGTAGTAATTTTGTTTAGTTGTATTTAAAGAAGTAAAAAAAAAACTCATCGGTCTTGTGTTAATGTAAAAAAATCATTTAAATAATGTAAGGTAATCGACACAAACAAATTTAAGTGAACAACGAAACAATAAGAAAATCAATAACACAATTGAAAAATGCATAACCACCACATTGTAACTTCTAATATAACTGAACCCTTATCAATTTACCCTTCCCAATCTAATCAGATGGGCCACAAACAAAATATCTTTTGGATGTGGAGTTAATTGAAGTAAGTGCATCAGCTCCTTTGTATCCATTTTGTCATTTATTTAAATCTTTATTGTCGGTGAATTCTTCGATTTTAAAGAGGGTTAAAATGTAAAGCCGTGTAAATTTGTACGTGCAAGATCTCGCTTAAAATAAAAACGCGAGAGGCATAAAAAAAGAAGAGGACTCACTCAACTTTAACTATAGCTATAGCTTAAAAGTATGCCGAACTTTAATGTTGAAGAATCAATATTACATGCCGAAATTACCTAAATGAACAACCCTAACTAAATAAACCAATGAGTGAAAGTTTAACACTTTAATATATAGAAATAAATAAGTAAATGAAAATATATTAATTTTAATATTACAAAAGAAAACTCAGTAATCATTTTGGCTTCGTCGAGCGCGAACGCGTATTTTGGTTACTGTGCCAAATTTTTTGCTTTATAAGCATTTCTAATGGACAAGACCACTCCAGTTAGTGGCAACATTAATTATAATATTAATGTAGTTAAATTTGCAACAATATTATCGAGCTTAAATTGTTAAATTTGTGTTTAATTCACACAAAATACGACTGTGAACTTATGCCAAAATCCACGGCGTTCCAAACAAAAACGGTACTTGCCCATGCACGTTCCGTTAGCGGCCTACTGATCGCTCTCTAGAACAGTTACGAACGTCGCGCGCATCTCGGTCCGCTTGCTGCAGAGCATCGGCAATTGTGCGCGTGAGTGTTAACCGTTACTCTTTCTCGCGATTTGAAACTATCGACGCTCGCGAGCAGTTCTGCTGGTGCCTAACTATTTTTGTAAGAGGCCCTCACTCAGTGTGATTTATGCGCGCGCCGCCACCACTCTGGTAGAGTGTGTGCGCTTGGTGCTCGCAAATTTTACGCCAATATGAGCAACACCCCCATACCGCCACTCCCGGCGACGCGCCTGATACTGCATCTGCAGTTTCAATGATTACATCGACTTGGACGCAGTGCCATCAACTTCTGCTGGTGCTCGTGGAGCACCACAAGCACTAGAGGATCCGCTGTCAGATTCTGACTCAGATATCGAGTCAGTTTATATGGCAGAGAAGACTACAGTTGTGCCTACTTCGTCAATTTATCCGTCGATTATAGACGATAAGGACTAAAATCTAAGCGCTGCCGCCGAGATACGCGATTGCTCTCAGCCAAATACTTGCAATGCGGAAATCTCCTACCAAATTAAGGAGGACAGAGGT
>JAWNMX010000428.1:0-151471 GCA_035043575.1 Drosophila seclusa | reverse complement strand
TAGCCACAACGACGATACTTACTTAATTCTCTTTTCTTTTTTTTTTGTATTTTTCAGAGTCGCCTTCGCATCATTTGCGAATTTTCCTCATTTATTGTTATTCAATTGCAGCGAAATCAATTCAAAATTGAATTCCAAATTTCAAAGTCGTTTGTCGAAACGCGGTCAGTTTTAATACACAAATGTACAAATAAACTGCACAAGCCAAAGCAGAGAAAAAAAATAAAATAATAATAAAATAAAATGCAGAGCCCGAACCGACAGAGTTGTGAACGCAAACACGGTACGAAGTGAAATAACAAGGCAAAGTGGCAGCGTGAACCTCTGACAGAGAGAGGTGCAGCGAGCAAGAGAACACGAGAGAGCACGAGCGTCACAGCGGCGAAATATGTGTATTCGCCTCGCTGCCGACTCGACACGACTCGTCTCGACTCGGCCACATGTGAGCGCCATATTTTGCATTAAAGGACCCACAAGCAAATATGCGTTAGGTGTTCTGGCTTAATGCATTAAACAATTGTTTGCAGCGCGCACTTGAGCAATTTATTATCGATAAGCTATCGCTACACAAGTTGTTACTAACCGCTAAACAGCAGCAGCACACAACACAGACACTTACACACACACAACTCACGCAGCTTATATGCATAGATTGGTAGGTTGATAGGGTGCGAGTAGGGTACACACGAGTCGACCATGGGGCCGGCAAATTGACAATGCTTCTTACTTGCTTTTATATTGTGCCTCTCGTTGCTGTTTTTTTTTTTTAGCTACTGCCAGCCAGGACAACAGCTAACAAATATATTTGCTTCGTCGTCGGCTGGGGGTAGCAATAAAACTGAAACTAAAACTAAAGACTTGCGAAGAGCACTCACAATATTAGTATGCATGTACTTTGATTCGCCTGATGTGGCTGCTGATTTTTCGCTGTGCTTTTTCGTATGCAAATTCATTTATTCATATCGCTTTTGTCGGCTATTTTCTTCAACAGTTGCTGCTGCTGCTGCTTCTGTCACCTCTTCTTTCTCTTTTTGCAGTTCTTTCGTTGCTTTTGTTTCTTAATCGGAAATGGCGAAGGAAATGGATAATATGGAAAAATGCAAAAGTCCCGAACCGTGCGCGGAGGGGGTGGCGGTGTCATTGAATGCCGCCGAAAATAAATATGCATTTATGTGAAATAAGGCGACAGCGTGCAACCGTTAATGTTTATAACAAAATTCGCAATACAAGAAAAAGTAAGAAGCGTTGCCACTTCTCAAATTGTCGGAATTAATCACAATGACCGGAATTCCAATTAAAATTACTTAAAAATTAACTTACATCGGGCTTAAATCACAGTTTACAGATCAAAAAAGTTATCGATTCTGAAAAACTCCATATAAAAGTAACGGGGTCAAACGGCCAGTTTAGAGCCGCAAATCTTAAATCCATTTTGACTCACAGTTAACTGTGTGGATTCTGTTCAACGGTGACAAAATAATTAACTTTAATATATTTTGATGGCGGAAATAGTAAATGGAAATGGAAATTATGCATGAAAATGATTTTAATCTTCAAGAAAGATTATAATTGCCGTGCAGGCGAGAAAATTAATTTATTTTTTTTTTTGGTCTTGGGGACGTGAAAACTGAAATCCACACTTTTAATTTGTGTGGACTTTGTAAACAGCTGTTTGGTGGTGTTAAAATAAATAAATAGGCATATTTTGACGCGCCTTATCATCATCTCCCGTTCCTCTTCCAAATCGAAGTACATAAAGTTGTGAATGAGAAAAGTAGATTAAATTATTTTAATCGTTAAGAAACATTACTTCATTTTTTTAGCTCTCAGCAGCCCTTTTTGGTTTTTTTGAGTTTCAAGAAATAAATTGCTTTTTCGTGAGCGAAATTTTTTTTCAATCTATACTGACGCCTTAAACGTAAACTAAAACTACTATCTATGCAATCATCGATAAACGCAGAGAGATCGATAACATGCATATGTACATATGTACATGTATGTTAGCGAGCATTTATCGAAACGCGTCAATTTCTTATCGGTTTATTACTTACTTATGGGCAGATTGGGCGTTGGGCGCATATTTCTGGTGGGCGGGCCAAATCCGCCGGTCGGTCTTGTGGGTGAGACGTTGACGTTGTCGTTGGCAGAGGCACAGGTGTTGGCGGCGACAGAGGCGGCATTTGCGGCTGCAGTAACTGCCGCTGCTGCCGTCGCTGCTGCTGCAGCGCTTACAGCGTCTGCTGCATTTGGTTGCTGTTCTTGTTGATGCTGATGATGTTGATGTGGTGTTGTTGCCGTTATTGTTGTGGGTCGGACGCGGGCGACGGCGCCGCGTGCATTCGATAAGACGATTTGTCCATGCGACTCGTTTTGTGCCTGCAGCGCAACCTCCAACGATTGCAGCCGACTTCCGATTGTCTCAATTGTGCTGGACATACTGCTGCTGCTTCTTTTTCTTCTTCGTCTATTCGCTTCAGTTGTTGTTGCAAATTCGATTTTTTTTTTTCTGCTTCCGTTGCGTTATGTATTTATACACACACACACATGCACGCGCGCGCACACACACACACACACTTGGGCGCGTGTGTGTGTCTCTCTCTTTTGAGCGCTATGTACGCTTGAACTTTCCACTTGCACACACGCACAAAAAAAATAAATTTAACAAAAAATAAAAACAGTAATCAAGTGCGACAAAGACGCACGGACGAACTCACGCACGGACGCACGCAGCACACACACTCACGTAGAAGAACAGAACCGAAACAGCAACAAGAAGAAGAATAAGAATAAGAATGAGAGAGCAACAACAGCAGCAGCAGCGCAGCTCACAATTCTTTTCTTTTCACTCAGCACTCGAGGTTTTGTTTTTGATTTCGTTTTTAGGCGTGTGCTATTTGCTGCATACGCTTGTGTTTGTTTGCTGACTGACGCGAACACTTGCACTTTTGCATTACATGACAATTTTAATTTTATTGCTGCCTAATTCATATGAACAGCTTTAAAACAATGAGAAACACTTCACAACCAACAAGATAGTGTGTACGAAAGTGTGACCATACGCCACAAGTGCTCAAATGCCTTCAAACTAACAGCACAGCTCTTATCGATATATCGATATTGCAACATTTGCCGCAAATAATTATATTTTTGTGTGTCTCTTTGGTTTGTAAACCACATTTCAGTCAGTTTCAATAGTAATAAGCGTATTTCAATTTATTGACAGTCAGTTCGAATAATTTGCAGGCTATTGTGCTCAAGGACAAATGTCAGCGAATATACGACGATAGAAAATACCAGAAACTCTTAGATGTGATTAAAAAACTTAAATCAAACTGGAGAAAAAAGGTTGAGTTGGCAACACTGTGTTTTGCCCACTGTGGATTGTTTTCAACGAGGACGAGTCGTGTGCGCGAGTGTTGGGTGCAGCAGAAAAAAAAAACAAAAAGAACAATAAATCAAAACGAAAAACAGTGCCACCCACAAAAACAGGCCACAACATAAACATCAGAACGCGGCTCATTTTTTACCCCGTTGTTGTTGTTCCTCTGCGCCAACAGAGGGCGATTTTCTACAGCACGCTTTGACCAAATGTGGTAAAAATAGCAGCGAAAAAGCAGCAGCCGTCGTCGCCGACGTCGCCGTTGTTGTTGTTGTTGCCCGACGCCGACTCAATAAAACAAAAAAGAAAAAAAAATAAACCCACACAGAAGCAGTAAAATTTGCCAAAATTGGAGCAAATCATTTTACGTGCGAAAAGAAGGCAAAAGCTAAAAACAGAGAAGAACAAGAAAAAGAAGACAAGTGCAAGTGCATTCCGCCAAACACACACGCACACCCACCTACACACACACACACAGATACACATACAGACAGATTTTGAACGACGGCAATGTCACGACCACGTCCGCGCCTCCCACCCATTGGCATTCCGCGTGAACCGGAACCGGCATTGTAAGTGCATTTTTTTTTTTGGTTAAGCGAGCTGAAAATGGGTTATGATAATGTTATGATTATGACACTTGTTCGTTGCGCGCACACACACACACACACATACACGACACCTATTGCATGGTATAAAATTTGGGCAAAACCGATTCTTTTTTCTACTTGTATGTGTTTTTTCCATGTGTATGTGAGTATGTGTTTGCTTTTCTATTGAACTGGTTCGATGAATTGAGCAAAGAACAGCATAGTTGAATTTTTCCCAGCCGCATTCTGTATGCCCTTATCAAATTGAATGCGATTGAAATATGCTCTCAAGTACATATTGTGTAAATAATCAAGCATTAATGAAGCATTCAATTAGTCTAGTTTTGTAATCCTTGCTTTACTTAATTTATGGAACCTATTCATTCGCAATTCGATAGGAAGAGGAAGCGGAGATTTTGGACACCTTCGAACAGCTGTTCACAAAATCCACACAGGTTAACAGCTAGTTAACAGTGTGGATTTCACTTTTCACGCCTCCAGACCAAAAAATAAGAATAATTTCGCGAACGGTTTTACAATGGTTTTTTTGTATGTTTCTCATTATCCATCACTTTTTTCGATCTGTCAACAGGTCTTAAGCTGTTTCACTAGATTTCATACATATTTCAATTGTACGCTCTACTACGATATCATTAAATTTGTACAATTTTGAAAACCTAATCCGAGTTAAACCATTTATCAGATATATATTTAAAATGTTGTCTTATATAAGCCTATAAGCTGAATAACCAGCCAGTGTTGTTAAATCAGTAAATAAATAATAAAAATAATTAATTTTACTTCTGTTTTTTTTTATTAATTTTTTGCAGTGTACCGCCGCGTAATCTAGACTCGCGGGCCACTATACAAATTGGCGATCAGACGTTTGACATCGATGCCGATAGTCTGGAGAAGATTTGCGATTTGGGTCGCGGTGCGTATGGCATCGTGGAGAAGATGCGCCATCGTCAGACGGGCACAGTGCTGGCCGTGAAACGCATACCGATGACTGTCAATTTTCGGGAACAGCAACGTCTAATCATGGACCTGGATATATCGATGCGGTCCAGTGACTGCCCCTACACGGTCCACTTCTATGGGGCGATGTATCGCGAGGGCGACGTCTGGATATGCATGGAGGTGATGAACACCAGCCTGGACAAATTCTATCCAAAGGTCTTCAAGAATCAACTAACCATGGAGGAGACGGTGCTCGGCAAGGTGACGCGCTTTTTAATCTGAATTACTTGGGGTGGTGTTTGCCACCCCATATAATGATATAATCTGTATTTGTATAATGCATTCCCCCTTGTTGCAGATTGCGATGAGTGTAGTCAGCGCCTTGCACTATCTACATGCCCAGCTGAAGGTCATCCATCGTGATGTGAAGCCATCGAACATATTGATCAATCGCAGCGGTCAGGTCAAGATATGCGACTTTGGCATCTCAGGTGAATTCATGCGGCAGAAGCATAAATCATAAAATATATATATATATTATTGATCAGCATCAACAACAGATTTAGACGTGTCTCAAACACTATTAAGAGCTAGAGAAAGCGATAGAGAGAGAGAGAGAGAGTCTGAGGGAGAGAGAGCGAGAGTCTGAGTGAAAGAGGGCGAGAGTCAGAGTGAGAGAGAGAGAGACAAGTGAAAATAAGTCAGCAAAATTATTTAAAACATATATATATATATATATTTGAACAATTGATAACATATTGAACTGATTGTTAATTCTGTCTCTGCTCAGGCTATCTGGTTGACTCCGTGGCAAAGACTATAGATGCCGGCTGCAAGCCGTATATGGCACCGGAACGGATCGATCCCCAAGGTAATCCAGCCCAATACGATATACGTTCCGATGTTTGGTCGCTGGGCATAAGTATGATTGAGATGGCGACCGGACAATATCCCTACAACAAATGGCGAACGCCCTTCGAGCAATTGCGTCAGGTGAGGAATTGCATGTCCACTTGCTGTATATATTTGCAATATATATATATATTATATATATATATATTGTGTATAGGTTGTCGAGGATGATCCGCCTCGATTGCCGGCTGGTTCGTTCTCTGCAGAGTTCGAGGACTTTATAGCGACATGCCTGAATAAGGAGTATACGGCGCGACCCAATTACGAGCAGCTGCTGCGGCACAGCTTCATTGTCGAGCATTTACAGCGCAACACGGACATCTCCGAGTTCGTTGCCCGGATACTGGATCTGCCGGAGGGGGAGCAGGCGCAGGCGCAGTCGCAGTCGCCGCAATAGGATGAATTGCATATTTTGTATGATCCAAATATAAATTTGCCGCCGTCTTCTACATGCATTTGCTATGTGTGTCTGTCTGTCTGTCTGTCTCTGTCTGTTTGTTTGCTTACCTGTGTATCTCTCAGTGTATTGTAAGAGAGACAACAAACCAAACAAAATCAAAAAAGCAGCGACAAAGATTACAAATTGTTAGCTTAAGTATATATGAAATGAATTGAAATCAGTTAATTAGTAACAAGAATTCTTTACTTTTTTCGATTTGCCTTTTAATCTAGATTTGATTGCTCCGAAAAAGAGAAGCAATCATTTCAATTTGTCAATTGCTTCTATAGTAAATGTAGTAATTAGAAATGGACATCACTGCTGGAATTGCTCTTTGCGAGTGACCTCTGTATATATACACATATATACATGCATATATATATATATATATATATATATCCTAATAACACATCTATTCTTCCTGCATCGAAGTTTTTGACAATTGCAGCGCTCAACAAATTATCGAAACTAAAATGAAAATGAAACCAAACTGTGCCTCTACTTTTACAGCCCATCATTTAGTGGCTGTCAAACTGTACGCTGTAAAATGTATAACTGTAAGAGATACACACACATACACACGCACACAAGTTATTTACTTAAATAATGCCGTTAGCCACGAAAATAGCGCATTACAATCAAAAAACAATAATAATAATAATAATAAACGCCAAGCAAAATAAAATTGTGTAAATTGTTTAACAAAAAAAAAACAAACAAACAAACAAAAAAAAAAACCTTAAATAGCTAATTAATGTTGAAAGCATGCAAATATTTTTGTGTAATTACTTGTTGATTTACATATATATATTTTATTATTAACTTATATACGCATATACCTTAATATAAACTCACTGTAAAATGAAGCAAACAAAACTAAAGCGAAAGCTGATCGGAAAGCTGAAAGAATTTTAATGTTAGCTATTAATGAAAATGAAGAGCAATTTGAGAACTGTGCATTCAAATCGATATCAAAGCGAAACAGCTTTATTAATAATATGCACACATACTGAATGCATGCAAAACGCACATACAAATGCATTACTAAGCAACGCATGCAACTACAACATTTGTGTGTGTTTGTGCGTCAATTGATAGTTGGAATGCGTGGAATTAAGACACGGCAGTCAATTACATATACATATATATACTACATACGAGAACAACAATCATTTATTATTTATGTTTTAAGCAATGTTAAGCAATGCATCAACAAACATAATCTTAAAAGTTTCCATTGTGCTTCTAAAGTTCTGCAAACAACAAAAAATAAGAAACGTATTGAATAAAATGATTATATTTAATAACTGCCCCCCCCACAAATTGCATATTGGCATTATTATTAAAGCAGCCAGATTGGGAACTTTCGAAAAGTTATTTATGCTGAATTTACGAGTTATTCTTTTGTATAGCTGATAAACTACAAGTTTCGACAGATAAGACTTAAAGCATACTTTCAGGCTGTTCATTGAAATCAACGCAGCGAATTAGTTTCAGCGCTGGCTCATATGGTACAAAAGTACCAAGACGGATCCTTAATTTGATTACACTTGTACACAATGTACTTTGGTACACTTGTACACTGTTTGCCTTTGTCTATTTACAGCCGTTACACTTTGAAATTAATCAAACCAATGTCAAATTGAAACTATTTTTAGTGATCATTGGAAAACAACTTGGAAAAAATATAACAATTGCGAATAACGAAATGGCAGCAACCATTTTCCAGCTGAAGTTTAAATTTTGTTATATTTTCCATTGTGAATTGAATCAAATATCGATATCGAATATCGATATTGTTATTGTTGAGATTGTTCAATTATTGGTGTTTATTGTGATTATTTATTGCTGCTTATTTGCCGCCATAAAACAAAATTGTTTATCTACGCGCAGTTGGCTTGGGCGATAATCTGCCAGTTGGCAATTCGTGTTGAGTGCCTAAAGAACAACGAGCCAACAAACACGAAAATGAGTGCAGCTCGCAATTTGTTGTTACTTTCATCGTCTCGGCTGCATGGTCATGGATATTTGGAGCACGCTCGCCTTCAACTGGACGAACTGTTCCAGGCGTAAGTTGAGTCTACAAATACGTAACTATATATTTAAACTTATATACAAGTAATTTTTCACACGCCCCAGTAAAAATGTGAAAACGGTGCTCTTTGTTCCGTATGCGTTGCGCGATCACGATAGATATACGGCAACAGTGCGCGCTGCATTGCAGCCCTGGGGCTATGCCGTCGAAGGGCTGCACACTCAACCGGATCCTGCGGAGGCACTGCGCAAGGCGCAGGCGATTTTCGTTGGTGGCGGGAATACGTTTGTGCTGCTGAAGCAACTGTACGAATTGAAGCTGGTGGAGCTGATACGTGAGCTGGTGCTGGAGCATGGCCTGACTTATGTGGGCAGCAGTGCCGGCACCAATGTGGCCACATGCTCCATTCACACCACCAACGATATGCCCGTGCAGCAGCCGCCCAGCTTTGAGGCCCTTGCGCTCGTCCCCTTCAACATCAATCCGCATTATCTCGAAACGGCTGCGGACACCCAGCACAAGGGGGAGACGCGTGACGAGCGCATCGACGAATTCATTGCCTATCATTCGCGTCCAGTGCTCGGATTGCGCGAGGGCACCAGCCTCCGAGTGCAAGGCAATCTGGTCACACTACTCGGCGATCGAAGTGCCAAGCTCTTCAAGGCGTAAGTGTGCTGCGATCGTTATCGATATCGATAACGCAGCTGTTACATCTGTTATCTAAAATTGCTAAACGATGTTTCCCGCGTTGATTTCAGTGATGGCTCAGCCGTGGAATATGCACCCCGGGCGGATCTTAGTTTCTTGCTAGAAGAGTCTTAAGACTCGACGGTGTAGAAAACATTAACATACATTTATTTCAAAACATACAAATATAAACATACACATAGATATATGTATATACCATATGTAAATCATACATATATTTATATATATTATGCGCTCTTAAATCTATTACTACACAATAATAATTATACGAAACACATCTGTTTGAAAGTGATTATTAACTATGTACAATCATTCAATTTACATTGCTAATAATAAACTAAGGCAACGATTACAACAAGTATTTTGTTTCTTATGGGAACTTGAAAGACTTTTATTTAGTCGTTGTTTAAATGCATCTTGAAGAGAACCATCTAAGATATATGCAGGATTCTCGCTGTTTTCTGTCTATGCAAATACCAAATCGAAATAAATAATTAAATAATTAACGGGCAGGTTTCCTTATTCGAACTGAACATCAATTTCCTATGTATAACAGTTGGCATTTGTAGAACAGTTAGCATCAGTTTCTGTTTCAGATATCAGCAGATAACATAACTGATCAAATATAACATTTTGTCAGCAAGGAATGAATGTTAACTATGCTTTTTATTTATTATTATTATTTGTTTTTATAACATATGAATTAAACTTTGCAGAGAGTCGTTCTAACAGTAATGGTGTATAGGCAACTGTAAACTAGCATAGATTATTAGAAGGAGCGCGGGGTTTCCGATGCGGCAAGATTTGGGCCACATTCCATTCACATTGGCTAAGTCGGCATTTGATTCACATACACGTTTCGTTTGATTGGTACACTTCAACAGCCACTTCTTCAACTTAAGCAAATCTATGTCTATATATATATATATATATATCTCTAATAGTATATAGGAATTCTGGTAGATGTAAAAAAAAATTATAAGTAATACAGTTATAAGTTAATAAATAATTTATATACGTATATTGGCTAATTGAGAGCGGCTAATGACAAGCTTGGATTGGCCCTGAATATTGGCTAATGGCTGTTGTATGCACTGTTATACAACTGTTATATATATATATATACACACACACACACACGCATACACACGCTCCATACGAACTTATACAACTACCTCCCATAAATGTGTATTTAATGTCTATATATATGTAAATTTAATATGCTTAAACCTTAAGCAAGCATTTTGGCAGCTACACGTTACAGACAACCCCCTCCTCCGCCTTCCCCCTGCAAACACCCCCCGTCCTGCTTGACCCTTTTCCAGCACTTAATTATATAACAATTCGTGTCTACCATTCTGAGCATTAAAAGTTTCACTTTCCTGTTGAACACAAAGACGATCCCAAGTGTTGTGTTGTGGTTTCTGCCCCTGCCCTGATGTGGCTGTCGTGATCTTGAGCAATTCAGCTCTCGAGGAACCCATCTCAATTGCTTCAATAGCACTTGATTTCCCTGGATCCTGCTCCCCCGCTCACCATGAAGAATATCATTCTGTCAGCTGTGTTGCATGTGCTTGGAAGCAGTGCTTCTTGGTGTTGATAAAAACCATGCTGCAGCAATGGACGTCGAGAAAAGGACGACTCATGTTGCCAAATTTGCTATGGCTTCCTTGAATACTACAGCAGTCGTCAAAAAAAAAATTGTTACAAAGAATTACGACTTTGATATCCGGCATCCCAGAGTCTTATCCTCAGAACTGGCTATCAAGATTCAATGTAATCTATAATAGAGTCGTTGATTGTGTCCGGCATGGATTACCGACATATGGTACAGATTAACACAATGATTGATCCCACAATCTCCAAATTTGTGATTTTTTCATTGAACGATGTTTTGTGAAGATTAGTTTTACAGGATTCTAGTTCGTTTGTATTGGTTTTTGTTTAATTAATTGATTTTGTCTGATAGATACTTTGGATAAAAGGTTGCAAGCTCCATTTTACTAGATTCTCCATAACTAATTTAAGCCCCCCCCCCCCCCCCCCTGGAACTTCTCTGATAGATTCCTTAAAAATGAACACCTTTGAGTTCATTCATGCCTATTCAACAAAATAGCAAATCAACAACCTGAATTAAACCTACAGAAACGTATTCCGGTTACACCTTAATACTCACATTGAACCACGATAGGTCAGAATTATAAATAAAAAAAAATTTACAAAAAAACCAACAAAAACCGTCTAAAATTAGGCAAGCACACACACACACACACACTTTAGAAAGGAACTGGATATATATATATATATTTACTTATCCTGCATAGTTGTTTTACTTTTGCAGAATACTTTTGTCCTCGTAGCGAATGATGGCGTCGCCGATTTGTTTGCGCGACGCCAAATGGATGCACTGTACCCGTCCACATTTCGCTGGCAAAGTGCTGGGCAGGGATCCACCACTTGCCAGATGTTTGCGCACATCCAAACCGAAACGCAAATGCGGCTCCACAGCGCGCAAAATGTGTACAGTGTGCTGGGCGGCGACAAACATGTCCAGGATGCTCTCGACGCCACCAGCCGTCGTCGAACTGTGCTGCAGCAGCTGATCAATGTCCAGATCGCTGCGCATGATGGGCAAACCCTGCGGATCCATCAATTTCCGAGCTGCAAAGCAAGAAAAACATTAGGAACGCTTTCATCAAGTCAGATCGACTACAAAGATGGCCAGAATCCAGCTGGCTTTCTTTCTTTCTTCCCTATCTCCTCTCCTTCCCACTCACTCTCTCTCTCTCTCTCTCCCTTTCTCTGTCTGTCTCTCTCTCTCTCTCTCCCTCACTCACCCTGAACATAGTCGCGACTGTAGAAGGCGATGACATCGTGATTATGTCGATCAAAGTAGCCGCTGCTCTGGCTGATGTCGCAGGTGTCGCAATCCTTGCAGAACTGCGCCCAGGTGCACGGATACAGCTGGAATCCGATGGGCGCATACACCTGGAAGCCCTGGATCGTGTTCATGCGCACCCGATTGAGGAAATCGGTGCGAAAGAGCATGCCCGGTGTGGCCAGCAGCACCAGGGATTCGAGCCCCAGTTTGGGCAACGCTAGATCCGCCACAACCAAGCTGAGCAACTGCCTCGGCCCGTACATGGAGGCGTGCAGCAGCCAATCCTCTGGACTTACGGGCTCACTCAATTGCTCCGGCAGACGGATGGATACCCAGGCAATCCTTGAACCATCTGTCTTGTATTTGGAGGATAAGTCCAAGGCCACTTTCTTCAGTGCCTTGAAGGGATCATCATCCCCTTTGCTGGGCGACTTCAAGCGATACAGAAAGATCTGCAGCAAAAGGAAAGTACATAAATAAAACGAACTTCTCAATTACATTTCGAGTTTTGCTACCAGGAGTAGAAAGGTGTTGTCCTGATTGTGCATACAGATGCGTTCGTATTGGGCCACAAAATCGAGAGCATCTGGCACCTGATGCTCGAATGATGGCACAAGGATGGCGATCCGTATGCTCTCCGTGACATACGGCGATGGAACGACCTCGACACGTCCGAGCGGTTTGACCACCTCGAAACTCTTCAGGAGCAATCGCTTGGGCGTTTTGCCCTCATAAAGATTGAGATGCAGCTGATAGTCCATGCCGCGTGTCGCATCAAATTTACGATAAGCACTGTGCATGCTGTGATATCGCAGCCGGGGATATTTCTCTGCCGCATACTGTAGCGCTATCTCCAGCACCTTGGCAAAGTCGAGGGCCTCGATGCGACTCAGTGCGGCAACAGCATGATCCGCATTCGCATTGGGCAGAAAACTGTGCGTTTCATTCAACAGCTGCCACGTGAGCATGTCGTGACGTGTCTCCGGCGCACTGGGCGGCGGCACGCCGAGGGGCCAACGGATCTCGAGTATCTTGTTGGAGATGCTGCCGTTCGCAATGCGATACGATTTTTGCTCGAGCGCATAGCCACGCTGCTGCACCTGCTCCAGATGATGCTGCATAAAATCAAATTTGTTTATATTTATTTATTTCTTTTTTAAACATATTTTTCATAATACATATACTATTTGAATTTCCGTTGTAAACGCAACTCTCTTAACAGCAAACCGTTAACAGCATGCGCTTAACAGCGTCATGCTCTAAAAAGAGCACATGAAATCGAATCGAGTACTCACCTTGGAATAATATGCATGCAGACGATAGAAATCCTCTGGTGTGTGCACTGGATAAACGGTGCTAGCATTCCGAAATGCCTCCTCCTTGGCCAGTATGCTGAGATCCTTAAATTGGCGGGATTTCGTATTCAAGGCATAGCTATACTGACGCATACCCTGTGTTTAATCAGATGACAGAGTAAAATAACTAATTAGAATGTTTTTTGATTTGTTTTATTTGTGTTTGGCGCCGTCAAATGGACCATGAAATTAATTTCCAACACAAGAAAAATAAAATTAATTAAACATTTATAATGCACATACATACAACATATGTACGACAAATAAAAAAAAATGTGGCAGTGACAGTTGCAACCCAGAACGTGATCCAATAAGAACATGTGTTTGACAGATCACAATAAACAATAAACTTCCTTTATTGACGACGAGCAGGCGACTCGCCTTTAGCATCCCATTAAAATCCCAAACTCAAGCATAACAGACAGCGGCATTTTTGCTGCTCCCATTTAAATTTCCAGGGGCGGGTAGTCTGGGGAGGGGAATCGGGGGGAGGGAGTAGCAATAGCAGCGGCTGCATAATTAAATTAACATTGCCATGTTAAGAGTTCGTTAGATGCGAGTTGTGTTTGAAGTTTGTTAGACGTCAACACACTGAATCTCCCTCTCTCTCTCTCTCGCCCTCCCGCTGGCGCATCTTTTCCATTTGCTGGTAGGCAGCGCACCATAAAACATAATAAATACATTTCGTCGCATTTTTGCGCTCAGCAAATGCATCTAGTTAATTTGCTGGCGCACATTAATCAATTTAAACGATAAAAAAAAAAAACAATAGCTGCAACGGGACCTTTGAAGTTGACAGTCAAGTGTTCGACTGTTAAATACCCTGCTCAACAAGCAAACATACATGAATACATTTTTACAGACACTCTCACACACAGACGCACATATATATTTATTTAAAGGTCTGCTTAACATTGAAGAAAAAGGCAATGAAATCCACACTCCCCACGTACATACACACACACACACACAGACATCATGCACATATAATAAACATATGTACATAAATCATTTAACGGTGCCTGGCAGTAGCCGCATAAATATAAACCCAAAATCCAAACAAATGAATGAAATTCATGAGAAAGACGTGCGTCAAGTTCTTAGCCCTACGTTTCACGATATACGTACAAAATAATTCTAGCGAAATTGCGTGTGCAAAATGAAACTTGGCGCTGTTATAAATAGAGCAAGAACAAGAGCAAGAGCAGAAGCAAGCAGCAATTTTAATTGGGCAATATTATTTTCAATGCACATAAAGTAAGCATACTTAGCAGTGGCTCGCAAACAGCGACTCGACGACAGTGCAGCTCAAACTGCAGTAAACGTAATTATATGTTGCCTACACGCTTACCCCCAACTCCAGCCATTTAAAATATACTTTGCTTGGAAATTAAATAAACTGTGCATCAAGTGGTTGTTGCTGTTGTGTGGTGTTGCTGCAACTGCTGCTGATAGCTGCCCGCCTCCAAGGCCTGCCACAAAATGAAAACTTTAAAGTTGCTTTCGTTTTTTCCTCTCTCTCTCTCTCTCTCTCGCTCTCTCCTACTAGTCTACCCTCTTCACGCATCATTTCGTTTTGCGGCTGCTGCTGTTGCTGCTCTTTTCAGGGTCATTTTTTTTGTATCAATGAACTGATGTTAGCTTTTGTGTTCTTTTCGGGTGTTCGTTCTAGTGTGTGTGTGTGTGTGTGTTTGTCGTACGTCTGTTTATTCCACTGCAAATTGTTTAAATAAATAAATCGGCGTGTAGCAAAGATCACACGGCAAGCAAATGGGCAAATTAACTTGCACACACACACAAATGCATACATTCGTATTAATATTCATATATGTATATGTATATGAATATGTATATATATATATATGCTGGCTGCTGCAGACCGCAGTGCTGCTCAAACGGTGAATAGCGGCTGCTGCTGTTGATGCTGTCTATTATGTCTGCCTGTTAAATGCTGGTGTAATTTAACATTGCACTTGAGCAGAGTGGATGTCAAACTGCGAATGTGGAACACAGTTTTCTATAATGCAGCCAGCAGGAGCTATGCATTTGTATGCACATTAGGAATCAAAGTCCCCCGTTCCATATTCCGTGTAAATTTCGATTTGTGATATTTCTCACCTGAAACGTGTCCTGGCAGCTGGCAACACGGCTCGCGTATTTTACACATCGTCCAATGTTGACACTGTGATCATTTGTGATGCCGATGCGAACACATCGATCCAGGTTGTTGCGCATCTTGCGGATGACACTGCTGCTGAGCAGGATGCCCGCCTCCAAGGCGCAATAATTGCGATCAGTGAGTCCTCTGCCTCCACCTCCGTCAGAAGCAGCAGCACCATCCGAATTATCATCATTTGACTCATTGGCAACATTGTCATCGTCATTGTCATTGTCATGATGATTGGCATCATTGTCAGCATTATCGACATTTTGATTCTCTTTTTTGGATTCGGCACATGGACTCCCCATATATAAATCGAAGGTGATGCTCATGTGGTAGAGCAGCGCATTCAGTTTGCGAGCATCCACATACACATTGTCCGGCACGAGCAGAAAATAATCGAAATCGTCCAGATAGTTATCGGCTATGTACTTGATCACATAGAAGGGGCGGCGACTCTCGCGGGTATCGGTGAATCCGACGATATTCTTCAGTTGATAGTTCGTCTTCACGCTGTCCGCATTGATGAAGAACTTGATCTTGTTGACCAGATGGGCGGTGGTGCGATTAAAGGCTGTCGCATAGCTGTTGATGTTCTCCTGTGACGTCATCACACCAATAAATATCTTCTCTCGAATGCCCAGCTCCGATGAGTAATAACGCGGTCGCATGACATTTTTTACCTGCCCAAAAAAACAAAAAAAAAAACCAGAAATAAAAAATATGAAATCTGAGTTGGAGTTGGAGTTGAAGTGGAAGTACATAATCCCTAAAAAGGTAATTGTTATATTAATTGAATGTAAGGTCGATCCAAATCAGATGCAGTTGTGGCATAAGTAATCTTGACTTTACAAGTCAACAATTTGTTGTCAGCTTAAGCATGCATATCGAAGAAACAAGCACCATTGATCGATAAAAATCGATTTCTGATGACAAGAGAAACCTCAACTTTAAACATATTTCCCCATAGTCACCTAATCACCAAACATATATATTATATGGCAGCTATAAATGAGATTCTGATGAGCGCATCTTCAACATATATTATTTACTATACTATAAGTACTATATATATTATTTATTTACAATTACCACCATTACTTTTTTGCAGTAGTTTCTCAAATTGCCCGCTCATCGAATTATATATTCGTTTCCAGTTTTCCAGTAAAATAAAAGAACAATTTACAATTCATTACATACGCGTGTGATCATAAACATTTTATGGAGTGCGTTGAACCCATTACCTAAGAAAACCTATCTAGACACATACAAATATATTCAGTATCGCTGCCTATTTTTGACGATTGCCAACTTCCATTTTACGCATTCAAGAGAATGAGAACTTGTACTTTTATGTGCCAGTTTGAATAACATAATCATCTTATTATCATCATCATCATCATCACTTTGAGTACCCACCACTTCAATTGACTAGCATATTTTGTGTGCTTGGATATTTCAAGTGCCCAAACGTGCAGTTGTCCGTCCGTCTGACTAGATTATTTTAATGGGCACAAAATACTTATGCACAACTATTGTCGTCCTCGATTCATATATATATATATATATAGAAAAATGTATCTTTAAATTTGTGCCTTCCAATCGGAAATTGATTTTGATCGATTTTATGGTAAAAACTTTCATTTCGCATTGAATTCAATTGAAAAATACATCCTTAAAATAATGCTTGTGTCGGAAATCGATTTTTATCGATAAGTAATGCAATATACTTGCTCTGCGTATGGTAAAACTTCCCTTTCATCGCCGTTTTCATAAAGACAAATCAAAATGGATCAATCGATTCAGCTGTTTTTTTTTTTGCTAATCAAGAATATATATACTTTATGGGATCGGATTTTCTTCCCTTTTCTTTCTACTGCCTGCGGCACATACTTTTGCCCAACAGCATTATATCATTTTACCATAAACTCAATAACGGACTACCTTAAGGTATAGCTCCCTGAGTAGACATCTAAAGTCGGTTTTGGGCTTCCGTTCAAGGTAAGACTATCTCAACTTTGGTTCAGTTGAAACTTTAAAGTATAAACGCTTTTTTTTTAGGTTTGTATCGGCGGCAGTTAAATGATATCAGAGTTTATTTGATGATATGGCCGAGTATTGCGAGTGCCTTTTAATTGTCCACTTTTTAATGGGCGTCGTAAAACGCACGGCCTCAGCTCAAGATCGCAGTGTTTGCCTTATGAGTATGGATTTTTTTTTCTTTTTTTTTTTTTGTTGTTTAACGTTGACGTCAGATTCGAAATACACCTGCCTGACCCTTGAACTGCAATCGTGTCGCTTAATGCTAGCCAAAGTTAGCTGCCAACTGTCGGTTAGTATTAGTCTAATCGGTTTTAGACTCGCGTCGAAACAGGCGGCAATTAGCGCTGATTGCTGAAAATAATCAACTAGTTAGTGCCGACTGAAAGAGCCGGCAAAGAGCGACGGACATATACCCTATAATGTCAAACAAAACAATGTTATGCTAACATTTGATTAGGAATGGACTTGGAAATGTATCTTATAGATTGCATTTTATTTTCCAATTAATTTAGTTGAATTTCCACGATAAATAAATAGATATCTAAATAAGTTGACGATGTGCTAGGCTATATAATAACAATTGAGATCGCTGCAATCGGTCTTATTTGGCGACTCTAGCTACAGAACTGTGGTAGGTAATGGATTTAATATTTTTGAGAGGGCTTTCCGCTCTTTCGCCCTTCCACATCTGTTGACTCCAGCCCAAAAACTGTACAAGATTGTCGATCTTTCAAGAACATCACCAGCAATCTACACTCCAAGTTTACTGACTCTACCTTTCAATTTGTGGCATAGTCGATTATAGCTTAACGATGTTGTCGATTTTCCAGCTTCCCCAGTTGACGTGGCCAAAGTCAAAACGAAATATTTAAACACTCAAGTCTCTCGCTTCCACAAAACTAATATGCTCTTCAACCTTCGATGACAGAGTATAAGAAATACACTTAAAGTTTTGAAAATTTGGACAAATAAGATAAGAATCGGAAGCTACCGACTGCTAGATATTCTATATTTCATATATATATATATATATATATATAGAGTCGATTAAACCCGATTCGTTGGTTTTGGCAATAAAGATGTTCGAATGATAGATTTGGCACAGGGGCGACAGTGGGCGTGGCAAGGCGTTGATCACGAAAAGGCAGATCAAATCTTCGCTGGAATTATACAGGGTATCAGGCACATTGATCACATTTGTAATGGGATTTTAATTGAATTATTATTGGCTAACGAGCCAGCGATATGGCCAATGCACCCATTAAAATGCAATCTTCCCCACCCCACCCCACCCCACCTCCCCCTCCACATCCTCCTCCCCTTGCGCGGCAAATTCGTATGCAAAAGCCAGATGACCTTGTGCTCAAATTACGGGCACCTCATGCCACACGAGCTAAAAACTGAAGCCACATCCACATCGACACCACAGGTAAGCAATTAATTGTGTAAATATCTAAGCACAAACAGAAAACAGGTAAACAGGTAAACATATTTGCCCGACGTGCCCGACTTGCCCGACTTGCTCGACTTGCTCGACTTGCAGAACAAACAAGAAGAGAACAGTTATCGTAGTCCGCACCGCACATCATAT
This sequence comes from Drosophila seclusa, assembly GCA_035043575.1. Lineage (NCBI taxonomy): Eukaryota > Metazoa > Arthropoda > Insecta > Diptera > Drosophilidae > Drosophila > Drosophila seclusa. Next base: position 132,417 of record JAWNMX010000428.1, on the reverse strand, counting down.
ACCCTATATGGAAGTCCATATGTTATTTACTCAGAACCAATAAGTCAGACAACACATTAGAACATTCTTCATGTTTTTTACAAATAATTTCCAATAATGAAAAAACATTTTTCTTTTGTAGATGACTTTTCTGTGTTCTCCATGCAAGCACTAAAAATTCCAGCGATTGTTCCTATGGCAGCTATAGGTTATCCAGCTTCGACAGATGGATATGCTGCAAGCTTCATCAACTGAGCGAACACATGTGAACTAGTTCAAGCAGATTTGGCTATATCTCAACTCGACACAGCATCGCTGGTCCAGAATATATATATACCTTGCATATATATGTATATATTTCTTTTTCTTCATTGGAGAACTTCACGAGATTATTAATACTTCCTTCTCTGCAAGGGTAAACAAAATTAAAATTCTATTTTCCATATTTTCTTTGTGGTGGGATAAATGAAAATACTTTCCCAAATATGTCTGTTTAGCTTTTGGGAGAGAAGTTAGTGAAATTGATGAATGACGTATGCAAATTCTGCGAATTTGAAAATCGAAAGCAAAAATCGTTTGTAAGATTTGCAAATTGTATTTGCTTTGGCATTTGAATTATGAGTGTTCCGAATAAATGGCAAGCAAGTGCAAACATTTTTGGCGGAGAGTGTGTATCACTGATGACTCAGCTAACAGTCCTAACTAACTATGGCGGGTCTTTAACAATTCACACTAGGAGCACAGTTCTCAGGGAACACAAAGTGCTCAAGCTACCTGAAACCCTGAAGTCACTCAAAACTCTTTGATATGAATTAGACCCAAGCAGCTCCTCCTGTCCAAGCAATCAGTACTTTTCATCCATCAAAATGTAAATCTTTACTTTTCGTTGATAAGGCGCATGTCAGCCAGCATGAACTTTGACAAGGGCTCGAATAAAGAGAGATTCCCTGAACCGGGTTGCTAAATACACACTTGCAGATAGTAGTTTGTAAATGTTCCAAGACTGGATATACTTTATAGCAATTGGAAGGCTATATCTTTACAATGGTGTCTTTTATTGCTATCGTGTATCGATTTGTATCGATATTCGCGGAACGGGGGCAGGCATTGACAAAATAATTAAACTTGATCTGCGCAGGGTAGTAGTAGTAGGTAGTTTTTGAATTGAAACTCGTTGCCTTTATGTGGCACACGTGGCTGTGAAAATTTCAATTTGTTCATCGGTGGAGTCTTTATTTTGTGCCCCTTGATAACAGCGAAAGAGAATAAAAACTGTCTTGTGACGTAACAGCAGCCAACGGAAGTAAAAAATAACTAATCGAAAAACAGAGAAGAGAGAGAGCTAGAGAACGACTGCGGGATACCCTGTAGTCAAGTCTTTAACTAAGCCAAGTCAACTCAATGCAACTGTTTGCCGACTTTTGGCTCTACGCTTCTTAAGACGTTCACCCAGAAAAATAATCCCCTTGATTTGAAGAAATTCGCCATACTATTGGCACCAGGGATGATCTTTAATTTTAGGGTGAATTTTTCTAAAATGTAGAAAAAAAATCAGGTCTAATTTCATTATCAGGATTTGCATTTCTAATAGAAAATATTTCCCATATTTTTGGGATTGTCGATTTTTGATTTTTATTTCAAATTTGTACAAAAATGTTTTCTTATATCTAGAAATTATTTCTAAAATCAAAGATTATTTTCTGAGTGTAGGCGAAAGGCCTCAGTCTTGGCCAGGCCTTTTGCATTATCTTTCAGATATTCCCCCCCGATTCTTCAAAGTTTGCAATGCATATACAGGGTATAGAAATGCTCGTAATATTTGATCATATTTCAATTGATAATTGCAAGACTGTGGCCAACATTAGCTAGTCGGTAAGCAAAGACAGTTAGTTTGGCCAAGTTTAAAGCGTTATCAGCCAGCTGCCTTATCAGCGAGAAAAAAGCCAATAGTAAAAACAACAAAAATAACAGAGAAAAACAGGAATCATAATAAAAACAACAAAATCGACAATATTCCAATTTCAATATGCCACAAAGTTAATTAAACATAGATATTGAATTATGTTTATTGGTTTGTGCGCAGTTTGGTGTCAGCCCGATTTGGATTTCCAATTGGATGACTGTCGTCCAACTGGAGCTGGGAAATTGACTGATTCCGACTTAGCGTTTAATTACGGCTCTCAGTATCAAGTATAAATGCTATATAGAAAAAATATATAAAGTATAAATAGTTTTTTCAAATGCGAACAATCAGACTTTGATTATACGAAAACTGTTTTAATGATTTCAAATTCTGCACAAACTGATCGATCGGCATTTGGGTGTGATTAATCTTAAGATAACTTTTGCCTTAAGCACTCACCACAAAAGTATAAATGTTTACACCAATTTGATTGGTGAGTGGATTGAATGACTGAGTGTTGAATACATGTGAATACATGTGAATCATGCAAATGCAATGGCAATTAATTGATTTGCTTGCACTTCAAATTAGTGTGCAATTTGAGATTGGATCCACAATTTATTTGTTTTTATTTGCATGTGAATTTTGTGTTTGATCCCATTCATAAATTCAGCCAGATGCCAGATGTCCGGGGAGGAGAGGCTCGGCACTATTCATTAGTATTGGGTTAATGAAATGATTTCGCTTAATCGAAGCCTTCTCGATTGGTCAAATCAAACCTCAAGTCAAGTAACCAATATATCCATATATATATCATAATTGAATCAAGTAATTCAAGCAAAATCATTTTATTTTTAATTTATTAACAAAATTTATAAAAAATCATTCTATGATTAGGGTTTTTCGAATGTATTCAAGTCAAAAATTGAATATTTAATGATCTTGTCAAATGTCATAAAGTTGGTCTAATAATTAGAAAGATTCCACTTGGATCTGTGGATTATTACTAGTCTCCCAGTTCTCAATACTCATTGCTTCAGTTCAAAAATGATTCTTTTTTTTTTCTAGAAATGTTTTTTTTTTTCCTGGTGCTGCCTCTTACGAGTCTAAAAGAGGAGCAGCTTCCCTTATTTCCGCCTAGTTTGGCGTGATTCCGAGTAAGTCGAGTGCCAATAAGTAGGCATACTATTAGATAATAAATCGCTTTGTGCAACACCCAAGTGCTGTGTGTGTTACAGATAGATAAGTAGAAACTTGTTTATAGAATGATATATATTGCATGCTGTCTCAATCTCAATCTCAATCTCAATCTCTGCTCGTTTTCAATCGGGCACAAGAGCCAAGTGTGTGTGAATTGTGCATCGGATTTGACAAATCTTAATTGAAAGTCGTGCGCAGGCGGTGCTTTACACATTTGTACAGATATATATATCTATATAGATGTGTGTGTGTGTGTGTGTGTGTGTGTGTGTTTGTTACAGATCGGTGGTGCTATAGCTGTAACTGTTGTGGATCGTTGAGTAGACGCAGGGTCGACTCTGTCTCGCGCTCATGACAATTAATTGAGATCGTCATTGTGCACTACTATATAGATATATTTTCCTATATATACACACACACACACACACATGCACACCTATATCCAAAACTATGTGTAGATATGTGGGCCTTAAGCCGGATATGCGACGCGCTTTTCAATTAAGGCAGCAGCAACAGCAGCAAAAGCAACAACAAAAGACAACTTGCATCTGGGTGAACAATGTAAATCAAAAGAGCATCAGCCAAGTATATATATATATATATATATATATATAAATATGACAAATATCTGACATTTTGCGAGAAGATCAATTAACTACTTATAGATGAGTGATAGCGGTAAATGAGAATTATTCAATTATGGGAAGTAAACATGTAAAAAGATGGCAGCCCTACGCGAGGGGTACTTATGGCAAGGAACTAGTTAGCATAGCAAGGACAGCTTAGAGTTACCAGATAAAGATCAAATACAATCAATAACACCACACCAAAATGAAATTGCAATAATAATGAGTAGCATATATGTAAAAAGGATGGCAACTCTACACAGCTAATTGGCAGACTGTGCGTAACGAAAGAGTTGTTGGAACACATGATTAGAATATATAATTTATACATTCGAAAACAAGATTTAAAAAAAGGTGAGAGACTCGCATTGATCAGTTTCCATATTCGTAGACTCGACTTTTCCGAAACTTCCAAGTTTTTTTAGTTTCCATTCAATTTATTCCGTATTAAAATACTAATGAAGTAGTTTTAATGCATGTGAACATTAATTATGATGTATTCCCATTAATTATTGCTCTAATACCGATCAGCTGGTCGCCTCAAGGTTGACTTCATAGGGTGCTCACTAATTGATAAGTCGGTTTATTTATAGACGACACTGGGACACTGATAAGTCGTACTTGCTGTAAATTAAGGTGTCGCAAATATGGATTTCTATATATATAATTATATATATATCACTTGTTCACTTGTTCACTTGGCCACCGCGCTGTGCATTCCAGCCGAGATCATATACTTGTCAAACAAATAATCTCCAAGATCTGATTGGGACCGTTGCAACTGTCGTATATAATCGGCTAGGATCTTCTGGCCATCGACCTGCTCCTGGAGAAAGTTCGCCTCAATGAAATCGCACAGATTCGGATCGTTCTGTTTGCTGGCCAACGCGTGCAACTCCAACAGATGCTGATTCACCTCCAGCTCCATTTTGAGGGCATGCTTCAGGGCCGTCAAAGTATCGGGAAATTTGGGCAGCGGTTCCGGTACACTGCTCAAAAGAATGGAGCCACCTCGTTTATTCATGTACTTCATTATCTTCTCGGCATGCTGGCGCTCCTCGGCGCTGGCTTGCAAAAAGAATCCATGGACGCCCGGTGAACTGACATCGGCCCGATCGAAATGATAGGCCTATCGATGGATATGGAGAGATATATTTCGTCGATTTAACTGATTTCTGGTTTCTTACCATGGCCAAATATTGATGGCACGCCTTTAGCTCCATGTTGATCTGTGCGTTGAGCTTCTCCTCACAGCATTTGGCGAAATTCTGACGCATTATCTGGCACAGACGACGTATTAGCCACGGATAACCAATTGACATTTTTGTGTGGCAGTCAATAATAAAAAAAAATAAACCAAAAACTAAAGCCGAAAATTTGTATGAAAGTAAAAGTCTAGGGAAAAATCAGATCCGAAAATTTTTATAAAACTACAATCCTAATTTGTCTAGAGAAAAATCAAAAGATTTATTCTGAGTTTTGACTCCCTCATTACTAGTCCCAAAAAAAACAGAAATAATAAAAAAAAATAGCACATAAGCGCCAAATTTGACCGTCGATTTCAAGAGGATCCATTAGAGATCTGACTCACGACTAAGTCGGTTAGCAAATAGGGTTTCTACTGGGAATTACTGATTATGGAGAAACCAAGATGAAACCCGCATAGAGCAATGAGTTTCTCGCTGTCTCGTTTTTTGGGGGTCACAGGTTCAAAGTGTGCAGTCGACAATGTGATTTCACTTTTCATTTTTTCAGTCTTTTTTTCGTTTTTTGTCAGCAAAGCACTTAGTCGGTGTGGACACACACACACACGCAAACAGACACTTGACCCATACACACACACGCAAACACACACTTGACCCATACACACATATAAATATATGTATGTATATGCATACAGTTCAGGTCAAAATAATAGTACTGTAAAATGTTTAATATATATTTTTTGTGTAACCGTTTCGATTCCTTGCAATAGATCTCTCTTATATTTCGGGGCAGTTTTAGTGTGGTGATATAAAGGGGTGTGATATAAAGGGGTGTGCAATATAGGGAAAAGCAACAATTAGTGTTGATTAATGATTAAAAATATTCATACAAATCGTAGTTCGCAATATTGTCGATTTAGTTTCTTACATTTTACTGTCAAATCAAAACTCTCGCACCGATATGAAGTCTAGAGGAAAGAAAACTTTCTAATATAAAAATCGAAGGATAAATGACGGATATGAATAAATGATATCAATGTGGAGCAAGCATCTCAGAAATATGTGATTCAGGGCTAAAAATAATTTGTTATTTCTCGTCCTACTGTTACTATAAACTTGACCGCAAGTTTATGTGCATATAGATATATATATATATATATGCTATGGTTTATGTGTGCTTAGGCAACCGCACGTTGAGTAAACTCAAGTTATTGTCATTTACTTGTATTAAGTGAATGGGAAACGACTTTTTGCTCAGTTTTAGTTTTAGTTTTTTATTTTGTTGTTTTTGTTTTTGTTTTTGTGCGAACGAGTTTTAAATATTATCTTTCCCTAGTGCCATACACGCACATTAAAGTAATAATAATAATAATAATCATAATAACACACACACACACACACACACACACACTGGCCCATTCAATTATGGTAATAATAATTTTGTTGAAGACGAGCAAAACGCAAGTCATTTAAATGTCGCAGTATTACACAACACTGCTTGTTCCATTTTATTATTTCTTCAGACATCGTTTTATTGTCCATGAGTCGAAATTTAAATTAAATGATATTAAACCAGAAAATACTATTCAATTTATCCTATTATTATTATAATTGGGGATAGTTAGCACAGCGACCTATAAGGTCTATTGTGCCCCCTTACTGAGCCTACAGCTCTTCCATCAATCCCAATCTTTGTTGGGTTGAGGGTTTCTATGTCCTTGGGCCTCATGATATGCTGCATCTTTTCCTGGTTAAGGCAACGCATTCTGTTAGGATGTGCGTCGAGGATTCCTCCTCGTGTCCGCAGAACCTGCATATGTTGCTGCTGTAAATACCTAATTTGGTTAGGTGACTTCTCAGTCTACAGTGTCCTGTCAATAGACCTGCGAGTATTCTGAGTCTATTCTTCCCCATGGATTTCATTTGCTTAAATCGCTTTTGATTGTAGCCACCTAGGAGACTTCTGGCTTGTCGGAGTCCTGGTGTCTCAGCCCAGCTCCGTTCCTAAGGCATATTCAAATGTTTCCTGCCAAACTCCCAACTTTTAAATAGGTCAAGTTAATATTACTTTCGACAGTAAACTCGAAATAAAGTAGCTCTATGAACAAACTGGAATATATTGAATATTTGAATATTGATTAACATTAAGAAAACATCAACTTAAGAGCTTAAAGTTATTTCTTTATTAACTTTTTGTATTGGTATTGGTATTACTGAGTTTCAAACAAAAAATAAAGTGCCAAAAATGTGTATTTAACTTGTTTTTGCGCATTGGTCGCTTAATGAAAACGCAAACGTTTGCATTGTTAACTTAAAAAAAACTGTGCAACATGTATGAGCGGCCGGGTGGGCGTGACCGTGAAATACATATACATCAAATTGCATCAGATATGTTTTATCGATGTTATCAATTTCCCAGCCCCTCATCGACGAATGTATATATATATTTTCCAGAGGCTGCAAGTCTTTGGCTTCAAGGAAAGCCAATGTACTCTCAGTGTATAAAACAGATATACGTTTTTATGTTTGGATATATACACAATGTTTAATCGATCTTCGTTTGATTTATTCGTGTGGTCAAGTATTCAATTCAATAAATTTCGCTGCGTCCGATTTATGCCAGCATAAGTACATATGTATGTATCTGTATATATATACATACGTAATGCAAGTATCAGCTATCGTTATTTGCTCGGCTCTGGTTTATAATTGAAATGCGTTTATTTACATAAATGTAATTTATGCGCGCGCCAGTGAAATTTTTGTTGATCGCATGTTATTTTTTTTTGTTTTTTTTTGTTTTTCATTTAATTGTTGCTGATCAAATTTTGTGCAACAATGCTGAAATTGGAGCTCACTGTTAAAATTGCCAAAAGTGTAACTGCTATCGTGTAACATTAGGGTGCAAGGGAGGCAGTTACAGAGGTCAGCAATAACAGTACATGGCACCACAATGACTGTAAAACTGTTGTTGTTGTTGCTGCTGCTGCTGCGCGCCGTGTGTTAATTGTCTTCACTTTCTACAAAATAAGCGACTGCAAAAGTAGCTGGTTAAGGTTTTTTTTTTGTTTTTTTTTAATATTTTTCTTTGTTGCTTGGCTGAACATTTGCCGCATTAATGAAGGCGTTGATAACAGCAATTGAATTGAGCCGAATTAAATGAAAAGTGACGTCTGCGCTGACGCTGTCGCATATGTATGTATGTGTGTATTGTATGTGTTATGCCCGAAAAGGGGAAGGCGAAATACGCAAGCGAATGCGATAAGCAAGAAGGTCAATAAATTGCTTGATATAATGAGCCATGTGCACAGATACCAAATACAAGTAAACACACACACATGCACACACACAAACACAACACGACACATGCGTTGCAATTATTGCGTTAGTCGCAATAGTATATGTTTCTCATAGGACTCGATTTGGAACTTTTCGCAATTGCTTCTTTCTGATTGGCGCATGGACCACGTGCACAATATGTATCGATTTTGAGAGAGATTGAAAGAGAGAGAGAGAGCGAAATGACTTACCGGCTTTTTAGCCGCCAGCGGCTTATTGATCAAATTCAAATGTGGCTCAAAATCCTGGCCAAATCGTTCGATAAATAAATTTTCGGCCGCCTCCTGTGGGCATTCCTCCTGCTGAACCAGCTCCCAAATATCCTGCGGTATATAGCAGCTAAGCACCAGGCCAAGCAGCAGACCAATCACAAAATAATGATTGCGACTCAACGCGGACGGTCTACGCATCTTTCCTGTTTACACATACACATACACATGTACACACACATATATACATATATATATATATATATATATGGATGGGTGTAGGATGCTGCTGTCAAGTGGACATTGTGGTTGTACGCACTGCTACTGCTACTGCTTCTTTTGCCCGAACTTGTTGCTTGGATTTTTTTCTGTTTTATTTTTTGTCGGAAGCGATAAGCAAAAAAAAGGGCGAAAGAGTGTGCGAAAGAAAAAACTCAAACAAGTGCCCTGTGAGTGTGCCGGCTAATTTTGGCAACAACTGTTGTTGCTTTACAGCACACGCACTTGCGTTCTGTTATTGTTTCTGTTGCTGTCGATCAAGCCGTTCTTTGCCTTTGGCGCTCTTTTACTACTAATTCACAGGCAACAAGGCATCGTTTCACGCACACTCACTCACACACGCACATTCACACGCACACACTATCACCGCCTCGCACTGCACTGCACACACACACACATCTGATATTCGTTGCGAGTCGCTTGAATGCTACGAAATATTGAACATAAAAAAAAAAGATGAACAAGCGCAAACAAGCGCCGCCTGGCCGCCGCACACCGCGTAACGTAAAAAAATGGGATCGTTTATCTTCATTCGTTTTTGCACTTCTAGCAGCGGTTTTATGCTGTTAGCGTGCTGTAACGATTAACAGTTAACTCTCTGTACTTGCTGAAATGATCTGCTAATGGACTGTTGTTATGAACTGGTACGCTGACCACAGATCGTGCAAGCAAATTTAACGAACATGTGCGGAACCAAAAGCCCTATATTTTTGTCATTTCTTTAAGTTCAATTAAGTAATTCTTATTAAGTTGAGATTATTAAATGTAACATAACTTTTACCATTAACTAAGGTAGTATTTTTTGTGTGTCGAATATTGAATTGAGTTCCATGTGTTTATTTTGCATGCGAAATGGTTATTCTGCGTACTTGTCTAAGTTAAAATTGTGCTATGCTAACAGTATGTTACTTTTCACAAATGCTCTTTCTTGCGTTCACAGCTTATTAATAAATAAGATTACAACAGCTAATAATTCAGCATTTTTTTTGTGACGTCAGTCTAGACATATAAATATGTGTTGTCAGTGGTCAATTTCTTAGTCGCCACTGCAACTACCAAAATCATCATATATTTTTACATTTGCTTAGGAAAACAAGTCAACACACGCAAGTAACTTAACTATGAAATTTGCACAGAAACAATCAGTTGCTGTCTAGTGTGACGTAATAGATGCACATAACGTACTATGTTAACGTCGGGCTATTTTGCGTTACTCATATTGCGTTAGCATTAGCGTTCACGTTAACTTTGTTTATATCCACCGCACACATGTGCCGAAAAGTTGATTAACAATCTGATATGGCTGTGGTTGTGCTGGACAATGGTGCATACACTGCCAAAGTGGGACTGGCGACGCAGGACGAGCCCAAAGTAGTGCCCAATTGCATTATGAAGGCGAAAAGCGAACGCCGACGAGCATTTGTCGGCAATCAAATCGATGAATGTCGCGACACCTCTGCGCTCTATTACATTCTCGCATTTCAGCGTGGATATCTGCTAAACTGGGACACCCAGAAAACCGTGTGGGATTACATATTCAGCAAGGATTGCATCGGCTATTCGCTGGAGAATCGCACCATTGTTATCACAGAACCGCAAATGAATTTCCAGAGCGTCCAGGAGGCGATGCTCGAGATGCTGTATGAGGAATATCGAATTGGTGGCATGTATAAAGCGACGGCTGCTGATTTGGCTGCCTTCAACTATGTGGCGGACAGCGAGGAGCGGACGACAATGCAAACGCTCAACTGCATCATCATCGATGTTGGCTACAGTTTCACCCACATTGTGCCATTCGTTTTAGGCCGCAGAGTGCTCGAGGCGATACGCAGAATTGATATTGGTGGCAAAGCGTTAACGAATCATCTGAAGGAGCTTATCTCGTATCGCCAGTTGAATGTGATGGACGAGAGCCATGTTGTCAATCAGATCAAGGAGGATGTCTGCTACGTGGCCGAGGATTTCAAGGATGCCATGAGTGTGCATCAGAGCGAACAGCGGCGCAAGGAAGTCGCCGTAGAATATGTGCTGCCCGACTTTACGACCGTAAAGCGCGGCTATATCCGTGTGCCCGGCCAGCCGCGTTACGATGAGGACCAGCAACAGATGGTGCCGTTGTGCAATGAACGCTTTACGGTCCCAGAGCTACTCTTTAACCCCTCGGACATTGGCATCAGCCAGGTGGGTATACCGGAGGCAGTTGCCGATGCACTTAAAGCGTGTCCCTGGGAGGCCCATCGCGAGTTGCTGCTGAACATCTTGATTGTTGGCGGGAGTGCACAGTTTCCCGGCTTTCTGCCGCGGCTCAAGCGCGATCTGCGCGCCCTTGTGCCCGACGATCTGGAGGTGTCCCTCATCTGCCCCGAGGATCCGGTGCGCTATGCCTGGTACGGTGGACGCGAGGTCGCCACCAGTCCCAACTTAGATGAGTTCATTTACACGCGCTACGATTACGAGGAATTCGGCATCCATGGCCTGCAGCAGCGCTAAGTCCTTACAAAGCCACCTAATTTAGCTCATTAACGTTTATTATATTTTATTAATTTAAGCCCATATTTGTATTTTGTTAGTCTCCATTAAATAATAATAACCACCAATCTCTGAACTAGTCGTATGTCTTGACAAATATATATATGTATATATAGCTGCAATAGGAATAATCTGAGTTGTTAACAAAGTGGAGTCATTAGGAATAAGAATGGTAGTCTCATGTTAGTTTTGCAAACAAACGACAATTGATTTAGCTTAACGTTTGATATTTGCTTCGATTGTATATATTTGAACTATATATATTTATACATACAGTGGTATTTTTACGATGTAAACCTAAGAACATGCACATAGTCAGGTTGAAGTCATTCGCTTACCGACCAATTCGCTATTTAATTGTATAACTAAAATTTAACTACTGCAAAACAAACTTAAGCATATTTGTTTAATCTTTGAGAGCACAATTTGCATGAGTTGCCATTGTAGCCTTAACAATTATTTTGGGAGCACCTTAGCAAATGATTTTCGAGCAGATGCCTTTCGCAAATAACAAGTGAAAAAATTAGAGAAAAAACAGCAACAAGATTGTAATCTCTATATAAACTTAAGATAATTTAGATGTTGATGCGAGGCGGGTGCGCTGCTGTAGAGCATCGATATATAGAGAGATATCTCCCTATGTACTCTACATGCTAAAGGATTCGCCGCATCCACAGGTGCCCTTAATATTCGGATTGTTAAAGACAAACTCGCTGGACAGCTTCGATTCCACAAAGTCCATTTCGGTGCCTGTAAAAAAAAATGAGGTAGAATATTATAACTCATGTGATATGAGCTGAAAGCATCGATAATATATTATAATATTAAAATTAGTTATATGTTGCTTTACCCAGCAAAGATAGTTGCGCCTTCTTATCAATGAAGACCTTGACGCCATCCTGCAGCACTTCCTCATCCAGTTTATCTGCAGTAGCACAGTATAACGATTATTTAATGCACATACATAATACATATAGAATTTTCATACCTTTGGTGCTGGCATAGTTTAGTGTGTAGGAGAGTCCATTACAGCCACGCTGGCGAACGCCAACTTTGAGACCGATCTGTAGAACAACTTCAATAATTAACACATATATAAAAATACATATACATATATATATATGTCCAGAATAAACTTACCACATCTGGCTTGTCATGCAGCAACGATTTGATTCTTTGTACCGCAGCGGGAGTCTGCGAAAATAAAGCCACAAGAAGACATCAAGCAATAAATGTAAACAACAATATTTTGATCAGGCAAGTGCCGCTTTTGGCTTTTGACTGTTACTTCATCAGCCGTGTATTTCATCACACACATAAACTTACCAGGGTCAGTGCGGCCCGCGTTGCTATTAATTTGCGTCCCGTAACTGCGCGCACCGTTGCAGTTGCCACAACACGTGTTGCCATTTTTGTTCTGAATTTATATAATTTGTTTTTGCTAACAATTTCAACAATTTCAATGCTTTTCGAAAAGTGTTAATAAACCGTCTGAATGTGCCTGTGTTGGAAAACAGTGACAACAATCGATAGCTATCGTTTTAACCATCGATTCGATCTGGGCATTTCGTCACGCATGTTGTAAAATCATCATTCCCATCATACATATAAAGAATAAACCATAAGATAAAAGATTACATATGCTATATAAATACAATTCGATATTTCTTACTAACTTCCAATTGACAATCACCCTTGGCAATATTAATGAAGGTCTGTCTAGCAATGAATGTTATTGTATAACATTATCGATACATTTTTTTTTTTTCATATTTATTGTTTATAGAAGACGAATAGGTGCAATGAGCACCCTAAAACTGATGTACAAACGCATTTTAGCGCCAGCCACTCGCGCATTCTACAATGCTAACAAACACACCCAGCGTCCATTCCATTTGGTGGCCATATCAACAAATCCACACAAGAACACACACAACACGTGCCTGCAGCGCAGCAACTGCAGCGACAAGCTGCAAGCAGAAGTGGTAACTAAAAACAAAAAGAAGTAAATCTCAATCAGAAATATACCCATTCCTCTTTTTTTCCTTTCAGCAAGATGGGGCCAATCGGGTGGTCAGCAAGAGCATACCACTGGCGGAGCTGCAGACGAAAATGCAATTGATCTATACATGCAAAGTGTGCCAGACGCGGAATATGGAGACCATATCAAAGATTGCCTACAACAAGGGCGTTATTATCGTCACCTGCAAGGGCTGTGAGAATCATCATCTGATTGCCGACAATCTCAACTGGTTCACGGATCTCAACGGCAAGCGCAACATCGAACAGATACTCGCCGAAAGGGGTGAACAAGTTGTGAAAATTGTTAGCGATAAGCACGAATATCTGCCAAAAGATTAAAACAAAATTTAAATTGTTGTATATTTAATTAGTTTTGTATTAGCTATAAGCATAAGCGACTTTTTTTTATCAGCAATGGAACTTTGCATTTTGTAGGCGAACATTAGTTTAAGGCTGCACTTGAGAGCCATCTGGTGCTTATTTAACTATGCAACAAGTGAAAATTAATCCAAAAACCAGAATTGCATTTCTGCTTTTTAAAATCTGAATTTGTATTTGCGTTGTTTATGTAATACGTTTTTTTATTAGCTATAAACAAAGGCGACCTTATTGAGTAGTTGCATTAGTCGATTCTGGAGCGACACAGGAAGCGTTTGGAGCTGCTGATAAAATTGTCTTCTGCACGGCGATTTGGGTGCCAGCAGCAAATGTGTCAAGTATAAAATCTCATCCAGCGGCAGGGATACAAGAGGCGCCTCTGGTGCAACTTGCATGTCATCCAGCTGCAAATGGGGCAAATGTTGCAGCCAATAGCCATGCAAATAGGTGCCCAAGGCGCTAGCGAAGCGCGCGTGAAGCAACCAGCAAAAGAGACGCGACAAATTTGATCCGCTGCAGGCAAGAGCAACAAACTGATAAATGTTGTGCACAAAACTGGAGCAGGCAGTGTCCTCAAACTCCACTTGCACCTCGACGAGCATATCACAGATCATATGACGCAGCAGATAACAGCGTGTGTAGAGAATGCTGTCCTTGCTCTCCCGGAATAAATACAGCCACAAGTCCGAGGAGATCAGTTTCATGGCACGCTTCAGCGCTATTTTGATGTGCTCCACGTTGGAGAGGCGAAAGATGCGTCGCACCAGTTGATGCATTTGCAGCACATCGATATTCCGCTCAATGGCGGCGAAATTTAGCCGGCTATACTCCTTTTCCTTGTCCCTGGCCAACTCAGACCAATCCAAATCCTTGATGATGTCCCAGGCTGGCTGTAGTTCGGCGCACGCTTTGTGCATTTGATAGAGGAGCGGGGCAAGCGTGTGGCCATTGCGTGTTCCATTCATAATGTTGGCGCACATCGCCCGGATGCACTGCCTCCGATCCATGTCGTAGTAGCGTCTAATGGCCGCATGTGCTTGAGTGGATTGGAGGAGCACAGCTTCCACTAGTTGATCGCCCAACTGCGCATAGCATTCGTGCAGATACAGTGTGGCCTTGAACATGCACTCCACATCTAGATAATTGAGTTCCAGCTTCTCGTGCTCCTCCTCCTGGCCCATCATCTGCTCCTGGCAATCCAAGAGCCAGGCGATCAATTTGGCGGACCGCATTGCCGCTTGTTCCAGCGTCAGGTCACCGTCCACGCTCAGCTCATTTCGTATGTACACATCCATGGATTACATTAATTTGTAAATAAATCCTATTTATATTTTTTTTGTTATTAGATTAATAAGGCATTTTGAATGGAGATCTCAGGCTATGGCATATCTGTAACGCTGTTAGTTGATTATTATGGATTAGCAGCTCTGTTAATTCGATAAGTCTACGCTGTTAGTTGACTCTTTGTCATCGATATGTGCCTCGTTGACGTTCGATTAATTTACGAAGTTGGCGGCCAGCAATCTCCGTCAGCTTTGGCTATTTCGAATTCGAAAAAAAGGTTCTCAACCCGCCACCGACATTGATGGTGCAACTAGTATGTATGCTCTTTAAATTTTATTTAAATATATATTTATATATATATATATATACACATTTGTATATATATGTACATAAAATACATATATATACATAAAATATATATATATATATATACATATATATATGTATATATATAGACATTTACATATATTTTAATATATAGTCGATGAGTTTACTCATCTCTCTTCAACTCTCACATTCTTTATGGTTACGTACTCATTAAAAAGATAAACATAAAATGCATAACGTAGACTTATAGTTACATCAAATACCTTTCTTCCTTTCTTATTTCTTCATTTACTTCATTTTTTCATTTCCATTGTCGCAGAATATTTTTTTAAAATTTTTTTTAATTTTATACATAAACAAATTTCAAAGCGTAATGTGCACCTTATGCATTTTGCTTTGCTTCACATATGATTATATTTATATGTACGCTTGACTTAAGAAAATAAAAATATTTCAATTTTTAATTCATTTTTTTTTTTTGTTTTTTGTAGTATTAATATAATTTTTCTTTCAAAAATATGGTTGCTAACAAAAAATGATAGAATTCAGAAAACAGCATTTGAGTACGGTGTTATTGACTGATGATATAGTACCCTCCATTACTTGTTTTTGCTTATTTATGTTTCTTTATTTTCCGTCATTTTCCATTTTCTTATGATTTTTTTCAGTTTTTTTCCCGATTTGCTTTTCCCTCGAGTTCTTTTTGAAAATTTATGAAAATATACATATATATTCTATATATTATATGCAGCGAGAAATTAATAATTAATAACATTTTTTTTTTTTCGATTTATATATATATATATACTATTTAACTATATGTACTGTGTTATGTTGTTGTTGTCACTGTTGTTGCTATCGCACATTTCTTGTGGCTGTTCTGTATTCATTATTTTCATTGCAGTTATGAATTTGCTGTGTGTTGTGTGAGTGTGTGGTGTTTGTATGTGTGTGTTGTTGGAATTTTTGGGTATATTCTTGTGGGACGGCACAGCTTTTAGGCAAAGCCAAAACCCTCGGAGCATTCATGTATGGCCTTCAGCAAACAGCTACGCAATTTATCATACGACTTATACATAGGCAGATCCAATTGATTGAAACTGAAGAAGAAGAAAATTCATAATTATTACATTAATTAAATTTGTCATTCGATTTCATTACCAGGTATGTGCGCATGGCAAGCGATCAGTGGAGCGATCGTCGCGATGTATTTGGAACTTTTGTATGCCATTCATGCCCTCCAGGGAGCCGAAGCCCTGCAACGGTACCTTCGAGGTGCCAGTGACAAACTGTAGGAATTTCGCACGATCCGCCTGATCGAAGCTGCGCAATGCGCGCCAAAACCATTGGATCTGCACAGCAAGACATTATAAATAGTTATAGATATATAGTTAAAATATTGATAGACGCTATTAGACATGGGACACGACAACGACGCACCTGTGCCGATTTTGATGTGTACTTGTGGTACTCAGTGTTTGCTTTTAGATCTTCAATATCAATATCCGGCAAGCCGGATATCAGAAGCTCCAGTTCCTGTTCGTTAAATATCGATATTAAATGCTTTGGAATTATATCATAGAAGCCTTCAAGGAATGCGTCCAATCTGCAATAAGTAAACAAAAAATGGACAAATTTCCAATCAATCAATCTAAAATGAAAAAAAAAATTCACAACAACTTACTGCTGACGTATCGAGCCGCTCATCTTTAGCTGGCAGACGAGCTGAACATATTCAAATTTATTCTCCTCGGTGACGGCCACATCGCGTCCATTTGGCTTGAGATCACGGATTTGTGTGACGCCAAACTCTTGGACCTCCGTCGAGAAGGTCAACTCGTAGCCGAGCGTCGATATATCGTTCTTCATCAGATAGTCGAGACCTTTGTAGAATTCATAATCCTGTGATTCCATATCCGTATGCTTCACCTGTTTGCCCAGTATGTGTTTGTAGAACGAGCGTGTGAAGTAGCATTCCAACAGCTTATTATCATGCACGGCCTTGGCTGTTTGATATACATATATATATAGAGATAGCGACGTGAATTAGACAGAGATAGCATATCCATTTGGGCTTTGACCTACCAATTACGCGACCAACAAATTTAAAGTAGCTCAAATGGTTGGGATTCGCATGACTCGAAGGATTGATCATGTAGGTTACGCGATCGCCCGGCGATACGCAGAACAAGGCATACATCGGATTAAAGATTTCGCGAGAGATTATCACATACCATTCGCGCAACAGTCCGCCAGCATCCTGGCCCTCCTCATCTAAGCAAAACATTAAGTGCGGAGTGATTAGGAGTGATCGTAAGTTATGGTGATCATGTCGCTTCGCTTACCCTCAAATACAATGTAGAAGCGATTCTTCCATTCCTCCGGGCCGAGACGATAGAGGACACGGAACGAGTCCTCAAAGACGGTGATGCGACGCACACTAACCGTATGCTCCTCGCGGCGTATTCCCTCGTCGAGTCGTTCTAGTTCGGTCTGGAAGTATTTGCGCTTCACATCAAAGTCCAGGATGCGTGTGTGATCCACCAGCACTGCGAATGGTCCATCAGACAGATGCGAAGCCGATTGTCGCAAGATCTGATTAAGCACGGTGCGATGCTTCTCGGCGAATTGTAGAAACTTTTGACGATCCTGTTTGAGTTGAGCCTCGTGAGCCGTTAGCGGCGTCCCCGAGTGACCAACAGCACCAGCACCAGCGCCCATCGTTGTTGACCCATCCTGCATGCGGGTGTCATCTGTAAACCAAAACAAAAAGTATATCATTAGTTATTCTTAGTAGTTTGATTTGATTGAAGAACAGGAAACGTACCCTCATAGCTGGCTGAATTGGTTGGCTGGCTGCTGTTGCTGCTGTTGTTATCGTCCAACAGCAGCTGTGGACTCTGCTGCTCGGCTGCCACTGGGTGTGGCGCAACGCGCAACCCGGAGTGGCCAGAGGTGGCTGCTGGTCCACGTCCCGGCTTTTTGGGCGTCACACGATGCGAGGCATGTATGAGGAAGAAGGCCTCAACGGTTGGCTGCAGCACCAGCACAGCGAACTCATCCTTGGACTCCTCAAGCGCAGCGAGACACTCGCTCAGCGTGTGCCACAGCACGTCCAAGCATAAGATTTGACTAAGCGTTGGCTTCGCCGCAGATTTGGTGGCACAGCTGCTGCTGTTGCTGCAACTGCTGCTGCTCTCGGAGGCATCGCTCGTCTCCATGCTGCTGACATCATCAGGAGCCGCAGCAGCAGCAACAACCGCTGCTGTTGCTGCCTCTGCTGCAGCCGCGAATGCCGTTTCATCAACGAGCGGTGGTGAGGCATCGCCATCGATATCAATGATATCCTCATTGCTGTCATCATTATTCTGGCCATTCTGCACCTCGTAAATGTTGCGCACCTGCATGAAGATTTTGAGCGTGCGCAGGAAATATGGCTGAGCAGATGAATTCGACATTAGTTTCTTCATCGATGGCAATTGCAGTTCGCAGGTGGGCTTGGCATTCTTTGGCGCCGATATTATGACCGATTCGGATGTGAAGCGGTCCTGCATGGTGCCCTCATGGACGGTTAAATTGGTTAGCAATGTGGCGCCGCTACCAGAGCTTGAAGTGGACGCGCTACATCCGCTGCCACTCGGTTTATTGCTATCCATCGGTTGCTGCTGCTGCTGTTGCGTCGGTTGTTGCTGTGTCGAAATTGGCTGTGGAGTGTTTGTATTGTAGGCGCGTATCTCGTTGAGCAGCGTCTGGATGACCTGACGCACTTCCTCCGCCAGGCCGAGTATGGCGGCGGTCAAGTACTGTATGAATATCGCATTCGATGCCTGCGAACACTGTGTGAGATTCACAATCAGTTTGGTGACATTGTCCAGACCCTCGGTGGTACCGCATTGATGGGTCAACACCTCAATGACCAGTTGCAATTGTGAAAAGTTCTTCGAGTAGATTTTGCGACGTGGCTTTAACGGATGCGATGGTTGGCAATAATCACCACCGGTGTTGCCACCGTTGCCGCCTGGCACGGCTGCTGGCAATGCCGGTATATCTGCTGTCACTAGTTGGTCTCTTGGTATAAGTGGTAGCTCATCCTCATCATCAACCTCCTCATCATCATCATCCTCCTCATCGTCATCATCCTCGTCGTCTTCGTCATCATCGTCCAACTCATCCTCATCCAACTCCTCATCATCGTCGTCGTCGTTGTCAACGATAAGTTGCGCTCCACTAGCCATCCGATTGGGCAACGGCGGCGGCGGCGGCGGTGGCGGCGTAGACGGCGGTGGCGGCGGCGGCATCATTCGTAACATCAACACATTTGCTGGTATCGACGCTGATGCTGTTGGAGCAACTGCATCGGCAGCTGCAGCAGCGGACGATGCTGCAGAGCGACGCGCCCTTATAAATTGTCTAAACGGTACAAGTGGCGGCGGCAACGGTTGCTGCTGCGGCTGCGTCTGCTGTTGCGGCTGTTGTTGTTGCTGTTCCTGTTGCCCAAGCTCCAAGAATATTGGCATCTGTATATGATGTGATATGTGTCGTTGCGGCATACCACCATTCGATCGCTGTTGCTGTTGTTGTTGCTGCTGTTGCTGTTGTTGGTGTGACAATATCTCTTCCTCCCTGGGCAGCTCGACGCTGAGGAAGGCGAGCAGCTTGACCAGCATATCCGTGAGATGCGGCGACCGACAAATTACTTTGTACGGCAACATCTCCAGCAGCTGACCAAACGCTGAATCGGTGAACGATACAAATTCCGCATTGCTAATCTCCCACTTCCAGGGCGGCTGTGAGGTCAGCGGAAACTCCGATACATTGGCCAAACGTTGCGGCGTCTGTCGATCGATGTTCAAAACGACATCCCAAAAGTCTTGCGCATTGGTTTGATACGCAACGCTTGATTTGCTGCTGCTCGCTGTGGTGCTGGAGGAGGTGGCAGCTGCTTTGGCTGCAGCCGCTTTCGATGTGGACGGTGCCTCATCCAATGGCTGAGATTTGGGCAATTGTTGCAGTTGCTGCTCGTCGAGAATGCCACGCAGTCGATTGGCGATTTGATAGCGTTGTAAGCATGAACGCATATCACCAGTGCCAGTGGAGGAACGCATTCCACCCGAAGCAGTTGCATAGTGCAAATTGCCATTGGCATTGATTGGCACACCGAAGAGCAATCGATTGCGTCCCTTCGGCTCCCGATTGTAGGGCAAGAAACTCAACGGATAGTGTTTGGCGAGCACAAACAACAAATCCAGACAATTACGCACAATCATTTGAGCTGCCTGCGGATTGATGCTGATGCTGCGCGAGGTACCTTCGAACAGGCGATTGATTAGGAATATGTTGCTCTTATAACCAAAGGCGGCATCCACACGCAATTTCAGCCATTCGGGTTTGCTGCCTGTGTTCGCCGCCCCAAAATTGGAGTTCTCCTCGTTTGTCTTCTGTATGATGCTGATCAGTGCCTTGATGATCCAATCGCGAGTCGGTTCGTGATGGCACAGATTCCGTATGACCCGATGCAATCGAACACTATTTACCTTCTGATCCTCAACGAAGAGGAAGAGCAACAGGGTTGCCAACGAATCCGGATCAAGCATTATATTCTCATCCTCCATCATGAGCAAGGCCAATGGTTTACCCGTACTGGGCCCAATATGATGATGCACAATTGTCGTATGCTGATGATGCTGCGGCTGTGCATTCCCACTGGCATCATACCAAATGGCGCTGTGCCAGCGTGCCTCATCCAAGTTCTGCAGCGTTGTCTGGAAGCGAGCTGCAATCGCAAGCGCGCGAGGTAAATTAATCAGTTGCATTTTATTATAGATTGTGTTTAATACATACATAACGCATTGCTGGGTGGATGAGCGTCCATGCGGGGACCGTTGCGTGATTCCCAGTCACGACGCAGAAACTGCGCCTCTGCTGCCAGCTCTGGCGGCAAGCTGGCTATCTGTGAGTCCTCCATGTCCGTTAGTATCTGCGTTACATTTATATAGATAGTTCGTAATTTTAATTTTAATTGACCATTTTCATTTGATGAAGAGCTGTGGTACTATTGTTTTGACCGCGACTGTATTATGTATATATTTCAACTTACCGCTTGACGCAAATTCTCGGGCAGATTTTGAAAGAATGCCGCTGTATCGACGGGATCATCAGGATTTGCGGTCTGCGCCGCCTGTCGCTGCTGTTCGATGCGCTGCTGCATTAGCACCTCGGATTGTATGTTGGGCGGCAGGGCGGCCAAAAATTCGGGATTCACCTCCACGAGGGAATCATGGGCAATCTGAATGGCATTCTGTTGGGCACGCTGACGAATGCGTTGCATGCGCAAATGCTCCTGTATCACCTCTTCGCGCATCTCGCTGGGCAGGGCGGCTAGGAACGATGGATCTACGCCCTCTGGCACCTCTAGATCACCCAAAGCGGCGCGCACCTCGGGACTCATATCAGTGACAACGCTGCTGCTGCCAGCTGCTGTTGTTGCTCCTGCTGCTGCACCTGCTCCGCCAACGGCACCTGCTCCGCCAACGGCACCGGCTGTGGCACCGGCACTGGTCGATGGTGGTGGAGTTGGCGCCTGTTGTGCTGCAAGGCCGGCAGCACCGCTTTCATCTAAGCTAATGGCCTCCACATCAATGATGGCATCCGCTGCGCCACCGGCTGCTTCAGGCAAGACGTCGTCATCGCCATCGCCATCGCCATCCTCATCGTCATCCACATCGGAGCTGGGCTCCGTTTCGACAGCAACAAACCGGCGCTGCGGGTTCAAATTCAATTGGGGTATCTCGTCCGCCGCCGGCTGCAGGGGCATCGGATGTGCGGCAACGGCGGCAACAACTGCCGCCGCAGCAGCCACAATGGAGACCACCTCATTGGCGGCTTCCGTGCTCAATGGTTGATGGTCTTCCGGTGTCTCATCAGTGGATAACTGTTGCTCGCTGGCTAACATCTGAGCAGTTAGCTCGGATATGGTCACTGTGGGCATAATCGAGGCATAACCAGCACTGGTCATCACCGGATCGGCCTGATCTGTTTGCTCCACATCCAGTTCCAGTTCATGCTCCGACTCCTGGTCTGGGTCTTCTTCTTCGTCGTCTTGTTCATGCTGCTGATGCTGCTGCTGTTGTTGCTCATCGGCATCGATCGGATCCAGCTGCAGTAGGTCCTGGCCCGACTGTAGCTGCTCCAGTGGCTCCGGGAAATTCAATGCGTGTGGCATTACCTCCAGCGATGGCGGCAGCGGGAACGTCAATTCAGCATTTGTCACTCGCACCGATGACGACGATGATGAGGACGAGGATGACTCACGCCACGTTTCCTCCATAACAGCAGCTGCAATGCGTTGCAGTCGCGTTGGTCGAAAATTTAACTGCACTGCTGTTCTGGCTCTGGTTCCTATTCCGGTTCCCGATCCTGTTCCTTCGCCGCCACCAGTGCCCGCTGCTGCTGCACGGTTGGCATTTGCATTGTTGTTGTTGCGGCGCACGGAACTCGAACGCTGCTCGTTCAACTGCAATTGCAAATTGTAAATATTATTATAGTTTGCTATTGCCCCTGTCATATGTAGAAAAAAGTGAGATTGTTGCAGTGGGCAGTAATACTCTGGCACTGATGACAATAAGTAATAGCAGCTCGGGCAACAGGCGCAACAGGCGCCACAAGGGCCCAATATGGGTTACCACTGCAACCTCTAAAGACTTTTAGAGGAGAACAAGAAAAAAGACATCTGCTGCTGCTGCTGGAGCAGAAGGAGCAGTTGAATCGCTTGGGCTCACCTGCAGCCCGTAGAGATCAGCGACATCAGTGCGTATGCGTTGACGCGGAGGAAGATCAAAGCCTAGTAGACGCGGCACGGGTGAATGATGTCGTACACCTGTTGTTGTTGTTGTCGCCGGACCCGTCTGCACATGCAGCTGAACACTGGGAAACAGTTGCTGTTGCTGCTGCTGTGGTGCCTGCTGAAGCGGTGGCGGCGGAGATAGTCCTCCTCCTGATGCTGCCACATCCGATGATTCCCGTGAATCCTGCTCGTTGGTCAAGTCGATTTCGGCATAGATGTTATAGAGTGCCTGATTGCGATTACGATTACGTCGAGGGTCTATTCATGGTAAATAAGTATTAGAAAAAAGAGTGTTAATATAAGTACAAGGACTGTAAGGATGGGTGCCCCGCTCAACCAGCTATGGCTATGATTTGTTGTACCCCCTTTTATCAATCCTAATTCCGAGTATCATTGCCCGGTTGATGGGCTCCGAGTGTTGTAACATATTTTTCGCTACAATTAGAGTTTAGTTAGGTGACTTCTTAGTCTATGTTAATGTGCCGTCAAGAAACCCGTTTAGTATTTCAAGTTCAGTTCTTTCCCCCATTTAGTGCATTTAATGCTGCTTAACTATATCTATACATCTGTATTTGTATATATATGTCTATATCTATATATCTTCCCCATGGCCATCGCTTGTTTACAAAATAAATACTGTGTTCGAACAACTTACCACCTACTGCCAAGGTTGTTGTTGCTGCCGATAGAGCACTGTTGCTGCTGCTAATGTTGTTGTTACTGCTGGTGGTGTTGCTGCTGCTGCCAGTTGGCGGCAGAATAGCACTGTTTGATGTGGCATATCCTGGTATTGATGGTGGTGGCGGAGCATTTGCCAAAGATGCGGCATTCACGAACTGCATCGAGGGTATCAGTCTGGGTATGGAGCTGCGGAAATAATTACTGGTTGATGATGCTGGTGGCTGCGCCGTTGTTGTTGTTGTGCCAATAGTTGTAATGTCTGCTGTTGCAGGTGCACCAGCAGCAGCAGCAACTGCTGCGCTTGATGAGCTGTTGCTGCTACTGCTGCTTGTTGTTGTGGTTGTCGTCGTTGCGGAATTCGACAGCCAGCTGCTAACGTTGATGCCAGAAATTGGATTTGTAGCTGCATTGACATTGACAGCATCAGTTGCTGCTCCTGTTGCTGTTCCCACTTCAACATTTGTTGCAGCTGCAGCTGGAGCTGTAGTAGTATCACCAGCAGCTCCACTACTAATATTGGTGGCGGTTGTTGCCGCAGCTGTTGCTGTTGCCGCCGTTGACTGTTGATTGGCGTCTTCCTGTTTGCGTTGCTGATGGGCCAGCTTCAGTTCCTTAATCAAATGCGGCATGAGGAAATGTGCCGCATAGAGGCAGGCATCCGTTTGAGTTTCCATGTCAAGCGCTTTGGCCTCCTCCAGCCACCAGTGGAGTGCTACACAAGTTCGAGATACGAGAGAGAGAGAGAGAGAGGGGATATTATTTAGAACATAAATCATTTGGGATTATGAACGCAATTCACTCACCGTCCTGGGTGAACATCTCCATTTGTGTCTCCTCGGTTGGATTCTGATGCGTTGGCATGCACACACAGAACTGTTGATCCAGATAGAGTAGACGTCGTCGCACCCCATTGTTGAGGAGTGTTCCTCCATTGTTGTTGTTATTGTTGGTGTTATTGGGATGATTTGCTATGTTGGAGGCGCCACCCGTTGCACCGTTACCACCACCGGCACCGTTACCAGTGCCAGTGTTTGTTGCAGTTGTCACCGTCGATGGCTGATCATCCAACAGATTGCTCATATTCGGATTATTGCCAACACCGCCGCCGGCCGAGTTGCGATCCATTTGGACCATGGCTGGTGGCAAAAAGGCATTCACATCGGATGCGTTTGCAACGCCTCCACCTCCTCCACCGCCACCACGAGCTCCACCAACGCCAATAAAACTAAAGTCCGGTGCCATCCAGGATTCGGAAGAGGAACGCAATGCGGCTGCCACCGATGTGCTGCGCCCTCCACCAGCGGCTGCTGCTGCCGACGAGGATGAAGCGCCGCCGCCACCATTCACATCAATATCAAGGGGCAGCGCAATCGAGCTGTTCATGCGCAAACGAAAACTGGACGGCGCCTGAAAGTGTCGGTGTCCATGACCATGTCCATGTCCACGCCCATGCCCGCGACCAAGTGAATCATCGCTCAGGCGTTCGTATAAATAGGCATTGGCTTCACGTTGCGATTCCTGAATGCGACGACGATTCTCGCTGATAATGTTTGGTTCGATGGCGGCACTGCGACGTGGACGATTATTGGAATTGGCGGCTGCGGATGAGGGTACACCAGTGGAGGAGCCACCGCCACCGGAGCCATTCGCCTGTTCGATGAGGTCAACATCATTGGCATTTTGTGCGCGTGCAACGTCATCGTCTACATCATCGTCATCATCATCGTCGTCGTCATCGTCATCGTCGTCCTCCTCATCGTCGTCGTCATCATCCTCGGCATCAACATCGGCATCATTGGAGGCCGTTTCCGATGATTCGGGTTCATAGATATGATCAAAGACTTCAATAAATTGTCTTGGACGCTCTTCATCGACATCGGTTTCGCTATGCTCATCGACGTCCTCATCGACATCCGCTGGCACCTCATCATCATCGTCATCCTCCACCTCCTCCACAACGTTGCGCTCATCATTATCGGTGGATCCCTCCGAATCGGAATCCGATGTGGTTACCACATCGGCCAGCAGCGATGCATTTATGCCGCGCGCATTACGTGACGATATAATACGTCCAGCCGAACCAGGAGCACCACCAGCTGCACCCGTCTCGCCGGCAGCAGCATCACTGTTATCATTGACAGCACTGGCTACTCCTTCGCGGGAGCCACCATCGACATTCAGGTCTAGATTTCTGCGCAACCGTGGATCACCACTGTTATTGCCAAGCAGTGCCGAATTGCTGGCGGAGCTGCCGCCGCCAGCATCATTGCTACCATTCTGTGGTGTTGAGTCACCGCCACCAATGGCACTACCAGCACCACCAACGTTATTGCCATTGCCGCTGCTACTGTTGCTGCGCGAGGCGAGAAAGAGTCCTTCGCATTGCAGGAAATCATCCCACAGCTGATCGAAATTGAGAACCGGACGCACCGTTGACGATGTGGAGCCGGTGTTGGTGTTGCTGGCAGCACCTACAGCATTACCACCACCACCACCGGGAATGGCAACAGCATTGTTGCCGGCTTGCGACGCCAACTCTGCAGCAGACGATTCGGGGCCATCATTGCTATGCTGTTCATCATTGTCGGCGGCGACATCGATGGCGGCAGCCGCTGCATTGTTGCTGGTGGCCGTGGATGCATTGTTGCTGGCACTGCTGCTGCTGCTGCTGCTGGGTGTGCCAGCTGTGCCGGCTGTTGTGCCGCCACCAACACCACTCGCTGCACCACTCGCTGGCACTGAATCCTCCGAATCGATGGCCATCTCATCCGAATTGAAGATAAATTCAAAGGCATGACGCCGATCCGAGAGCACATTCCGTATAATATCCCGAAGAACATGCTCCCCACCACCACTGCCGCCACCACCACCGCCACCCATCGGATTGGAGCGATCCGCAGCGGCGGCGGCTGCATTGACAGCGGTGCGTGCCGCTAGGCGTGGATAGAGGCGACGATTGATGATAGCGCTAACTGCATTGCCCATCAATGAGCTGGAATTACTACTCCCATTATTGGCACCACCATTGGCCGATGAGCTGGCGCCACCGAAGAGTATACGCTTGGAGCCGAGCGTTGCGGGCGGCACATTGAAGCGCAACAGTATCTCCATCGGTCGGAGAATGGCGCCTAGAGTGCTGAGTGTGTTGTGATTGGACAGATCCTTGTATTGGGCCACCTTGGTCAGATAGGTCATGACACCCTGTCGCAGCAGGACTCGATACATGGTATTACGATGCATGTGGACCTTGTCATAGAGCATGGGCGATTCAATGAGATTGGGAAATAGGCTCATCAGCACCTGGAGACGTGTATGCTTCTCCGCCGAATCTGGATGAGCAAGAGCACGTGCAACGGCCGCATGCAACTCGTCGGCAACCTGTTGCTGCACACCAGCCAACTGATAGCAATCGGAGAGCGAACAGATCAGCACACGAGCCATGGTGCTCACCTCGGGCACATGCTGACGCTGTGTGATCGGCAGAAAGCGATCCATTAGCACGGCGAGGAATGTCTGCTGTCCGTCGTTGTTGTTGTCGCCGTTTTGATCGCAAATCAATGGACTATCCGCCGGCGTATAGACATGGGCGAGCAGCACACGCGGCACCAACGATTGATAGGCGCGCGTAGCATCCGCCAGCACTTTGAGCAGCGTTGCACGCGACAACGTCGGCTTCAGATGATTGTGGGTACTGGTCGGTATGTGCCAGGTGCAGCAGCAGGGATCATATTTATCGCCAGTGCCACTGGCTGCCTGGGATGTCGTTGCTGAGGTGCCACCAGTAGCTGTTGTCTTCTTTGCGGATGATGGCGTCGAGTCCTGCAAATGCAACAAGTGACAAAGTTGTAGCAAAAATTTGGAACATTTCCTTGTTTAAAGATTTGCAAAAGGAAAAATTTCAACACATAAATTATAATAATTGCTTAACTGAGCTATCAAATCATATTAGATGTGCCGAGGACATCCCCACAGCGCTAGGAAGAGCGGAATTTGGGAATGTTGTATCTGTACAAGGCATTTCCCATTTCTATGGTTGCAATCTTTGAAGATTGCCAGCACGCTACTCTCCAAGTTTGGGGATTCTATCTTTGAAATTAAATAGGTTTTAGTTTTGGGGTTTGCAATGCCGATCTTTGATGGAATTTAATAACAATAGATTTTAAATTGTGTGAATTATGTGGCTTTATCGACTTGCGTTTATCGATTTTTATCGATTTCCTTGCCCACTAGTGGACATTAGTTTCAAGACTCTAGCTTCTAGCTTCAAACTATTGCTCTTG
Source organism: Drosophila seclusa (assembly GCA_035043575.1). Classification (NCBI taxonomy): domain Eukaryota; kingdom Metazoa; phylum Arthropoda; class Insecta; order Diptera; family Drosophilidae; genus Drosophila; species Drosophila seclusa. The sequence goes on along the minus strand of JAWNMX010000428.1, from coordinate 104,333 downwards.
TTGGACTTACCTCATCGTCCAGATTATTCATGGAGCCCGCTGCGCCTGGCGGCTGATCGGGCAGCACAAGCTCGGCGGCATTCTGCTGTTGCTGATCGGCACCGTTGGGGCCGTAATGGATGCAGGGCTGCACGAGGGCATGGAGGAGCTGCTTGAGCACCGATACCGCTGATTCCACCTGCTCATCATCGAGTGTCAGATCAATCGTTTCCGGTGTTTCCTTTGCTGCTGTGCTCGCACCAGTGCCAGTTCCAGTTGTTGTTGTTGTTGTTGCTGCTGCTGCTGTTGTTGTTGTTGCTGCTGCTGCTGTTGTTGTTGTTGTCGTCGTCGTCGTTGTTGCTGCTGCTGCCGCCGTGGGCTGTTGTCCAAACTTGGATTTGACCATGATGCGTCCATCTTCGACAAGATTATTGCTGTTAATGCCACTGACCATATGCTCGGCCCTCAGCATCTCCTCGGCGGCGGCAACAAAAACCTTGGGATCCCGTGACACTGCCGTTGACACCTGGGTGAGCACATAGATGAGATCCCGATGACCGATGGGCACAATGCCAGCGGCCCGCATTCCCAGCACTCGTTCCATGGCCTCTTGAAGCACTGGTGGCGCCTCCAAGACATGACGCAATATGATTATGGCATAGGTGGGGAAGCCCATAGAGCCGCACGATTGCTGCAAATCGAGCAGCATTTGAACGCCGCCGCAACGTGCAAAGACCTTGGCATTGTAATAGTTGCGGGTGAGCCGTGCACACAAACGCAACAGCGACAACTTTGTCTCGTGATGCAGCAGCAAATTTGTTGGCTGCAACAGCGCCACAATATTTATAATAATGCGCACACAATCAAATTTAGCCAGTCCAACATCCTCCTCGTTGAGCTCAATCTTGTGCGCACGCTTCGGTATGTTTGTGTGGCTGTTGTTGTTGCCGCTGTTGTTATTGCTGCTGCTGCTGCTGTTGTTGTTGCTGCTGTTACTGTTGGCTGCTGCTGCTGCTTTGGCCTTGGCTGCTGCAGCGGCGCTCTTTTGACGCGACTTGGAGCGTGTCGTCGGAGGTGAGAGATTGCCATGATCTGTGGCAGTTGCAGAAGCAGCACCAGCAGCAGCAGATGATGTTGATGATGTTGATTGCTGCCACAATTGCAGCTCCTGTTGTTGTTGCTTGTTCTTTGATGACGAAGGCGTTGTCGTCGTCGTCGTCGGTTCATTAAAGTCAATCAATTGTCTGAGCGGAATCACCTCCCCGGTTTGAATGGTGGTGATGCCGTCAGGCGAGGTGCCCCATATGCGATTCACAACGCTATCCATTATGTGTGATGTTGGGAATACGTTTTGCAACTGGATAATCGCGGCGCATATCTTGAGAGCCGGATAGACGGGACGATGACTGCCAGATGCTTCGCTCACCTGGGTCATGCAATTGAAATTGACCGTGCAACGTTGCCGTCCAATATTGATGTGAATCCAACGTTCGCCAGCAGCGTAAGCGCTACGGATTAACTCATTATTGCCGTCGGAGTAGGGATTCCATTTGCCAGTGGATGAATCATACCAACGCCATAAGTCACTGCTAACGGCGCGCATGTTCGCTTTGCGCTGCAGAATGTGACTAATGCTGTCGATGGCATCAATCAAATCCACTAGATTCTGCACCCAACGTGGCACAGTGTTACGTTGCTGACCATCATCGCCGTAGTGATTGATGAGATCTGACTGCTCCAACATCCATTGACCCATGCAATTGAGCAGCTTGACCAGCGATACCATCGCATTCTGTGCGGTGATCGCTTCGACGAGGGGTCGATGCAAATCACTGTAGTTCTCCTCTAGCAGCAGCGTTGATGTCTTCAAGCGCACGAATAGACGGGTGGCGGTAATGCCCGTTAGACATTCCCCGACCCGGGTGTATATGGATTCAGACGAGGTGCTACCCATTGATGGATCAAAGAGCTGCAGCGCAAAGTTCACCCATTGTATGATGTTGCGCACAAAATTGGTGACAAACACCTGACGATTCAATATATTGTGCCGCCTATAGAGCACAGCGATGAGATCCGCAGCACAGGTAACCGTATCCGGTATGGCCTCCATGAATTCAAATGCACGCGAAACGGCCTCATCGCAGAAACGATCGAATATCAACGGTGACATCAACTTCAATTGCCTATAATCATAGGCAGCTGAAGCAGCCGCGGGAGAAGCAGACGCACCACCAGCTGGCGGGCATTTAACGCTGAAATTTAAATCGATGGCTGCACTTGGATTGGGAGTTGATGCATCGCTACCCGATTGCTGCTGCGGCTCCATATCGATGTCCATGTCCCCAGCAACGGCAGCACTACTCGTTCCACTACTGCCCTGTGAACCGGATGCGGAGCCTCCTCCACCTCCGCCCGCAACTGCAGTTAATGACGATTGTGATTGTGCCTGTCCCGACGAATTGGATAATGCGCTCGCCTCCGGATTGTTGAGCAGATAGTCGGTGGCCTCCTCGAGGGAGGTATTGGTGCGCAATGCCTCGATGACATGATAGTGACGAAAGCCCATGTCTGTCAGTGTCTTGATATGGTCTGCATTCAGGCCATCGTCCGTGCTGCGTATGTATAGGTTCTCAAATTTGATCTCCTTCATACGCGTATGATAGCGATCCAATAGCATGTGATGTGACTTAATCAAATGCTTTAGGATCAATAGGATCGTTTCCAGCATACTCGCACCATAATTGGGTATGGGACGACGACACCAGATGCGTCGCAATGCCTGCATGGCCAACTGATGGATATGGATGAGATATAAGACCGGCTCGAATGGCACACAATCGGGCAGGCAGTTGAGACGTGGACTCATCGTGTAAGGTGAATCGAGCATTGCACGCGGATTCACCATCTTCTCGAGCAATTGCAGCCAGGCATCCAGAAATTCACCCGTTCCCTCGGGACAGTCACGCTTGTCATCCTCGTGCGACTGCATTAGATCATCCAGCGGTGCCCATTGATCAAAGTGAAACTTTTGCGAGACATTATCGAGTGATAGGGCCCAATAGAACATCTCAAAGAATGCCTTGAGACCGTTCTCGGCACAAAATTGTGAGATCATTAAATGAAATGCACTGCGCTTATCATCGAACAGCATCGGGCCGGTAAAGCCCACCGAGCAGATGAGAAACGTTAACTTCAATTTGGGGACCGGCTTGGGCAGAATACTCTCGTGACTGAACCCATTCACTAGTATTGAGCTGAGGATGCGCGCAATTTCACGTGCCTCGGGCGTAGGAACTTTATTAATGTTGCTAATCAGATCGTTGATGCGACGTTGTCGTGTCTGCGGTGAACCCACCGATAGCTTCACCAACGTACCCAACAATTCAGCCAATGCACGCCCGAGACGCGAACTAGCCGCCAGCAGGGATTTTATGTAACGAAATTGTTCCTCGGGCGTATATTTCGTACGAAATTCGGCGGCACGTTCCAATTTACGTGATAGTTCCGCTTCGGTCAAGGGATCAGCGGTGCCAGCAGCTGCCGACATTTGTGCCGCAATCTCATCCCAAATGAGATCGGGATGTTGAGTGGGCTCATCGGAGCATAGATTTAATAGGATGGTGCTCTCCCACACTAGCGATATATACAATTGGACAAGTTGCTGGAGCAACTGAACGCCCGTCTCTCGATTGGCACCCCAGCGCTTGAGCAGCACGGTTCGCATCTCATTGGACGCATTGCGACAGAGATGGACGAGCATCACCACATAGCCATGCACAAAACTCATATTATGCAAAATCGGTGTATATTCAGCATTAGCAAATCCATCCTCCAAACGTTGACAGCACACCAATTCGGCGAGCAGCACACTTCCACCCGGAAATGTAAAATGTTTAATCAGTGGCTTCAGTTGGGCAACAATATCCGCCAACTTTTTGAGTGCAACATCCAGGACTTTGGTCTCTTGCGCCTGACTCAGAATCGCTTTGCACACATTCGCCACGGCTTGGGATGTGGTCGAGACAGGTGAATCCACCGGTAAATTGGGCAACGAGAGCAACTGTAAGATGGGCGTTAAACCATCCTTTTGTACAAATTCACGGCAATGATCACCGTTTGGACTATTACTGAAGATAGCCTCGATAAATTTCATGACATTCAAAATGTAATCAATTAATGGTATAGCTTCACGTTCCGGTTGTTGTTGGGGTTCTTGTTGCTGTTGGGTTTGTTGTTGCTGTGATTGTTGTTGCTGTGATTGTTGCGGCTGTTGTAATTGTTGTTGCTGTTGCAATTGTTGTTGCTGCTGCCGATTGGCAGCCACTGGCAACTGTTGCTGATGCTGCTGCTGTTGTTGCTGCTGTTGCTGCTGGGATGCTGAGCTCATTTCATCATCATCGTCATCATCATCACCGCTGCTATCGTTATTATCGGCAGCACTTTGCAGCACTGGATTACCACCAGTAGCGACCATGACCATGGCCGATGGCGATGGCGTCGTCGATGCCACCACACCACTTGTCGCATTCGCCGCCCCAATGGCCACATTGCTATCCTTGTTGGCGCGCCAGCAAATGAAACTGGGATCGGAGCCGAGACGGACGAGTTCATTGAGCAGGCGAACGATTGCCTCGGTGGCATCGGTACGCAAATACGGATGATGCTTGATCAAATCATCCATCGCATTGCCCAAATTGGTGGCCGTATCACCCAATGGATCCGAACTGCGACGTCTGCGCATCGCCACCAAATAATCCGGTGAGAGTAACACTTTCAACACCTTGTCGAATGGTTCATACGAGAGGAACTCGAAGAGTCCACGATCATTGAGACACAAAGCGGAGAAGACATTCGGCAAGGAGCCGAGCACTTCACGTGTCGCCGGCACATCCTTATGCAGCAGTGCGCTCAACATAACACTGGTTATGCCCAAATCCTGTAATGATGAGAGCAACGATGGCTCATTGAATACGTAAACGGTGACCACATCGGTGGCCAACAGAAACAATGATGGTCCATAATATTCAACATTGGCGATAATGTGACGCAAAGATTTCGTTAGGCTCGTCTCCATAATATTGCGCATGTTGCTGAAATGTGCATGATCCTGGATGCTCTTTTTCAGAAAGTTGAGCATTGATTTCAATAATGCAGCTCGCTGAGTCACACAAGATGGTTTCTTGCGTTGCATCAACGTATTGTTGGGCGACAACAATTGTGCCTTGCGCTCGGCCAACGGACGTGCATAATAACTATTTTTTGGATATTTTGCAGGGCCTATTTCTCGAAAATTACTCCGGGTTGCAGAAATGATACTACTCAACGAGTGTATGCCAGAGCCACGTGATGCAATGTCCAGCCAGCTTGAGCCAGCAGCAGCGTCGCGTAGCTGCTGCTGATGATCCGCACCACTGTGCTCCATAAAATCGCGAAACGCAAGCTGGGCATGATCGGTGGTGGCACTGGCGCTGCCATCACTGCTCGAATTATCGAGACGCGGCGATGCACCACTGTCGCTGGCAACCGATGCATTCTCCGTGGCGGCATCTATAAAATTATCATGTTTTAGCATCAACAATTCAAAAAGGTAACAAACAAAAATCAACCCACCATCATCGTCCACCTGCTCCAGCGAACTGTCCATTTTATCGTTTAGGCTCTGCTCTTCGGGCAGCGGGGATTCCCTCAGAGTGATGCCGAGAGCACGAACACAGCTCTTAATCTCCTTCTCCAGACGATCGATAAACACATTCAACCCATTATTCTGATGGAAGCGTGCAATATCAATGTTTGTGATCAGATCAATGACGCGCACCGCGCGTGTCACAAACGTAATGTGTTCCAGGTCGACGCCCGGCCAACTGATCACACGCAACAGGGACTGCATCATGCCGCTTTTGACCAACGCAGAGCCGCCCAGCTCATAGCTGGCCAGATGATAGAGCAGCGAAAATAGCGATGTGGCCAATATCAATGGATAACGTTCGGTTAAACCATGCGTCGTCAAATTATCAATGCAATCACGCACCAGTAGCGGCAATGTGCCACCCTGACGCTCTGCGCCCGTATAATGCACAATCTTCACCAAACGGGAGCCAGCTCTGCTGGGAAAAGGTAAAATCAATTTCAAAATCAAAACAATAAGCAAATTAATTTATCATCTTATAAAGTTTTCCCAGTTTTTAGAAATAACTTCTACATGTAATGCATGATTTACAAAAATTTGGGAAAATTTGTTGATAAGGATGTAGGATAAACCAGAAATAACATGCTAGGTTTCTCTTAAATCTACAGCTTTTGACCGATTATTATTATTAATTTTTTTTATAATATTTTAATCCAAGTAGGTTAGCAAGTTTCATCAAGATAACTTTAAAACTGAGCAAGTGCTACTTATATGCATCATTTGTTAACTATATATATCTTTTAGGATTCAGTTGATGTTGGGCATTTTTATGGACAATATGCGGCTCAAAATATTAACTATATTTCTTGGCTGCAAAACTTAACTTGGCACATCTGAAATTCTGTAATCGATTTTTCGACCTAAGAGCAATAGTTTTTTTTTGTTCTGTAATTTATACATGTACGTATGTATGTATGTATGTATGTATTATTTCTATCATTTAATGCATTTGACAGTGATAAAGCACTCACCTGGGCACACTGGGATTGCGATCAAAGTGTAGCATTGAGGTGAGAGTGCGCAGGACAGCAGCACGTATCTCCACGAGATGGACATCCTCCTTGTCGATCAGTTCGCAGAGCTCCTCACCGAACCCAGCATAGAGCACTTTGTCCGTATTATCTTGCAGCGCATTAGAGTATATCAATATGGATACAGCCTGTAGGCGAGCCTGCACAAATTGCAGACGCAGCTTGTAATTGTTGAAGCCAGAGATGAGGCGCACACGATGTGCGATGCGCATCTGCAAAAGGAAATAAACACAAATTGATTATTTTTCGAGTATTTAATTCCAATTGAAACAAATCGATTCCACAGGTGAATGACTTAAACTAAGAGAAAGTCCTACTTATTTTTCTTTTTTAACCCTAAATATATAAATGATCGTTACGAACCTTAATGGCCTCACTAGGTTTTGAGATCTGTCCAGCGATTGTTTTAATAACCTCTGGTGCTGACGCTGTGTGACAGAGATCCATCATATCAGGTATTTCCAGTTGTGCGGAATGTCCATGCTCGTCGACATAGTCAATGCACAGCTGATAGAGGAACTCCAGCTTGGGATCGCCAATGCAGCAGTCCTTCAGCGATAGTCCGTAATTTGGATCGCCCCAACGCTGCAACGCACAGGTCAATTGATTTGTTTACGTTGAAATGATGCACACTCACCTCGGCAACATTGAAAAGCTTGACAATGAGCAGCTCCTTCTTTTCAAATGGCAAGCGTGGTATGAAATTGCTGCGCTTAGAGAACATATAAAGCAAATTGAGCACGGCCAAAACAATGTCCATGTTCTGTGATGAAAGCAGTTGCGTCAAATGCTCAATTGAATTGTACAAATGGCGCGAGAACGAATGCTCAATGAGCAGTGTTGTAAAATTGAGTACGTGCAGCAGCAGGGTAACATCCTGAACGAAGAGACCAGAAAGAAAGGAAGAAAGAAAGGATAACAATAAAAATATGACATGTTGGCACATAAGCGAGCACTTACCGCATCGATAAACGTTGTGTCGCACTGCAGCACAAACTCATTGTTATCGACATGACGGGCGGCCTCCTCGAGTATTTTGTCAAAGCGATCCAGGATTTCAATCCAGTGATATAGCTCACATTTGCCATAGATCCAAACGTGCACCTTGTCGAGGAACTCGAGGAGTTCGGGACGAGTGCGACGTTTGGTTAATTCATCGATTAGTTCGCGACATTCTGAGGTTAGCTCCGAGGAGCCTTTCTTCAGTTTAACGGTGTCCACCTTCATGGCTGACGTCTGCTGCTGCGGCAGCTGCCGACGCCGCCGTCCGTACGTTGTTGGTTCAATCAAGGCTGGTGCGTTCTATTTTTCCTCTCCACTCTCACAAAATTTTGTTATTCGTTCGTTATAATGTGTTCAGGTGAATGCTTCTTCTATTTAATAGCTAATACATCCGGGAATTGTTGAAATTTTGTACGTCAAATAAGCTGCAAATGGATAAAAATAAATAGAAATATTAGCAAATGAAAAATAAATTTACGATTAAGCTTAAATTGATAACGAGAGATTAATAATAATATATATGAATGCACCTCTCTTCGCAATAACTAACGGACTGGAACTGGCACACACTTTAAACAAACAGTGAAAGAAAACGCGCTTTGTTCGGGTGGTGAAATGAAAATTAATGCGAAAAACTAACTGCGCTTCACTGTCTGCTTTTGCCGTTCTTTTGGTTGTCAGCTGTATGCGGCGACGCGACGACGAAAGCTGCAGCAGCAATTTCGCCGCGTCTCGAATTCGCTTTGGGCTCCGCGCAACAATAACAAAAACAAAAAATAAACAAAAAAAGGCAATTGGAGGCGAATCAACCAACCAACTTCCAAAGGTTATGGCGAAATCGAAAAGGAAAACAAATACAAAATTATAGCGCGCGCGCACTAACTTGAGAGAATTAAAATAAACACCTTCGAAACTGATACTTTTAATTGTGACGAGGTTTAGAAAATATGAAAAGAAAAAAAATAGTTACTGGGACTCACAATTTTGACGCAGCAAAAAAAATTGTTCTATCGATAAATGTCAGCTGTTCATTAGAGTCAATTGCCTGAGAGTGTGTGTGTAAGCAAAGTTTATTAAGAAGTCGAGCTATTGGAAGCTTCCTTGAGTATTGCACAACACTAATTTATAAGTATTTTGCTGCGACTGCCTTAATTTAATGCATTGGGAATACCCCTTCGTTCAAGCATTTTACCACTCTATGCATAGAGTTGCGCGCAAAATGATAAAGACGCTGCTTCATAAAAGGCAAATTTTCAATATTTTCATATTGATCATTTTTTTCTACTCTTTTACAATTACAATTGAAACTTCTCCGAAAAATCATGTTCCACTATAATTTTTACTATTTTACTTTTTTTAATTCTAAAATATTTACATTTGATATTCATAATTTTTTAACTATATTTGCTTATATCATTTTCAAGGCATTACTATTATTTTGACCGCAGCTGTATGCATGTCCTATGTGCATATAAAAGAGGCAAGGATAATGGCGACGCGTAACTATGTTAACCCCAACTTGTTTATTATGTCTATTGCCGATTGCACGATTGCAGCACAAACTTTAGAATAAACAGAGTCGGAGTCAGTGTCGTCGGCTGTCTCTCACTCAGCCAGCTGCAACCACAACAGAAAAACGAATTCGCCGAAAAAATAAAAAGAGAAAAAAAAGCAGCAGCAGCAACAAATACACATATGCGTATGCACTTGTATTTGTGTTAGTGCTGTGTATGCGTATTGCACGAAAGCCACTGCTGCATACATACTTCAGCATGTATGCATAAATACATACATATATAAATATATATAAATATATATATATATATATATCGGCAGAAGAGAGGATGGGCAACAAATAATATGTTGTTGCATTTTCAGCAAGCAGCAACAAATGCCTTTGGTCTGATATATCAATGCACACATTTATACATACGCTTATATTCTCTAGCGAACAGTTGACAGCATTTTGTAATATAGAGAATAGCACATTAGCAATTTAATTCTTAAATTTTTAATATACTTAATGGTCCTTTGCGTATTTTTTCACCGACACCCACACAAACACACACGCACATATACTCACACACACACGAAGTAATACGAAGTGCAAAAAGTACTACAAGTGCAGACGAAATATCAAAATAATCGTGCAGTCACAAAAAACAAAAAAAAAGAGTAACAAAAAGAAAAAAGAAAAAAAGGCCACACAATGCAGCATATGCATGTGTGTGCGTGAATGCATTTATATAAAAATTGATGTTACTTACATTTACGTTAAAGCGCAGCATTTAGCTGCAATTAATGCTATCTAATTTTGATCTAAAAATGTTCTTATTTTATTTCACAATCGCAATTCAGTTTTGTAAAATTTACTCAGCACGCACTTACACTTTAGAAACAACACTGTCGTCTTTGCTAGCTCGTGAACAACGTAGTTCCCGATTGAGTGAACCACTTTTGTGAACGAGCTCCGTTGGCTCACATTGAGCAAGTTTTCTTTTACTTAATCTTTTTTAAGCTTTGTACGCAGATCGAATAGCGCTTGCAAACGAAAAACTTCAAATATAACGAAATAAAATTGTTCGCAGACAGAAAAACTGAAATTAAGAAAATCAACGCAATTCTAACCTGATTGAATAAATAAATAGCTGGGATACATTTTAAAGGGCCTTGAAGAAAAAATTACTTTTCTCAATTTATATTTTGATAATAATACGACTTTATTAGCGGCATCATCTCTTCTTGGCTGAAACACTTATTTTTCTATTGAAGTTATTTATATCGTTTGCACGAGCAAAACTCGAACAGCTGTTCATACAATCCACTTTTCAAAACAATAATATCTGACGTACAAATATTAGCATGACATGCAGGCAGGTTGGTGTGAGCCGGCACCAAAATCTGACGAATTTATATTTATTAAGAATGTTGAATAATCAAAGTTATCTCAACATTAACCGTCACTTATTATTTTGGCAATAGAGTCAACATCTACACAGCATAATCAAATAGTTATTTTAATTGTGCTCACCAAGTTACGTTCTCCAGAGCGAAGTAGGAATGGTGAAATGATATATGTACAATTTCCAAGTACGCGTTATCCACAAAAATGAACTATTGTGGTGCACTGGTTTCTTCTAGCACAATAAGGGCTGCACACACCGGCAGGAATGTCATGGTACTTATCGATATATAAAACGATGATTCAATAATAATTCTGGCTGTTGCGAGCGCAAATTTGAGTTACATATATATATATATATTTCGATAAGTAAATTAACAATTTTAACGCCTGCTTTCCTAACTTAACCAAAAATAATGTCTTTTTACTTATATATATATATAACTATTTATGCTTTTTAACATGATAAGAATCGAATTTATTTATATATATTTTGTACAGATTAAAACAGCGGCATTCTATTTTCAATGAACAATTAAACACTTAATTATAATTTTTGGCATATACATATTAGAACGCTTTTTGATTCATATATGTAGATAAATTTGATGGTCAAATTCCACACGAAAAAATGATTTATGATGCTACAACTAAAAAACTTCAAATTCAGATTTCAATTTCTCAAAATTCAACTTAGATATAAATACATAATGAGCTTTAAGTTCAGCTACTTTAGAATTAATACATTAATTAACTAACGAATGCAATAAATCGTAATATTAAGTTTAACGCATTGAAGAATTAAGGCAAATAAAGCTACTTAAATATAAAATTTGCATCGGCATCGCTACTTTGTCCGGTTTCCGCCTCGAAGAGAACCTGCTGGATGCGCAGCTTGGCAACGGAACGGGAATAAGGATCGGGTATTGTGCGCAATTGGGAGGCGATGCTCTGGCCAAATATCATCAAATCATCCTCGCCGCCACAGCCACCGCCTCCGCTGTTAGTAACGACAGCATTTGGACCCGCATAGCATGGACCGACACTGGTCGATGTGGCCAAATCCAGTTGCTGTGACGGAGATGGCGATGTGAACGGTATGGATAGCCTATGCGGCTGGGAATGTTGCGTTCGTGGATATGATATGTATTTTAATTTACGGAGTGACGAGGACGACGACGACTGCTGCTGCTGCTGCTGTTGTTGATGCTGTTGATGCTCCTCCTGCACCGATTGCAACTGCTGCTCCTGTTGTTGCTCCTCCTCTTGCTGCTGCTGCTCCATTATGCCAAGCGTGTTGGCTTCATCAATAATCAACTCCGTTTTATTGGCGCTGAAATCTTCTGTTTGACAGCCCGCCTCGGGCGGTGGATTTGTATTCGTGCCAATGCTCATTTTATGTTTGCTGCCCTGCGCAATTAGCTCGGGCAGATAGGAGCCATTTGGCTGTAGCTGCTCCTGCTCCTCCTGCTGTTGCTCCTTCTCCTCAATGTTGTTGTGTTGCATGTGTTGCTTTTTGATGATGGCAACGCTGCTGCTGGTGCTACTCGTGCAGCTGCTGTCCACCGGTGCAGGCTTGTTCTTTAACTAACCAAAAACAACAAATAAATATATATTAAATATATATATATATATATATATATATATATATATATATTATATTGATATATGTATTATTTGGAACTTACGCGCCTGCAATGGAAGAGCGAGACGGGCCGCAGAAATGAATCGGCGTGCTTAAACCAAAACAGTTTCGGCTCATACCGTCGTCCTAGCTCCTCTTCGCGCATCAATATGCGCAACTCTTTGGTGTAAACGGTTCGTACACTTTTTATTTTCAATTTTATGTCGTGGACCGTTAATTGCGGTATTTTCAGTGCACTGATTATCGCCTCGTAGGCTTCATCGCGCGCCATGCGATTCCTGTAGGTGTCCCGCAGTGAATTGTATAAGCATGGCTGGCATCTGTAAGCCTCCAGGAATTCAGCTATGGGTATTTTCGTTTCGCGGAATTTGGCCATAGATCAGTTTGTTTGGTTTTTACAACCGACAACAACAGCAAAGTAACGCGAATGTGTTTGTATGTATTTTGTTCGTTGTTTACACTGTTTGCTAGTGATGGCACAATCCACTGTGGTTATGGTCATGGACCGCATTGCGTCACAAAATATATAGTTTTATTTGTGCTTAAATATATACAGCATCCTTTTTGTTATTTCAACATGCTGAAAGATTTTGTCTTATTTTGATATATATAGGTTAAAAAAAAGTGCTGAGTTTGCTGCATTGGCGGCTTTGCTCTTCTTTGTAATTTTCCAAATTTATAATCTAGCTTACCGCTGAAGTGCCAATTGCGCTACCTTATTTTGTTGTGCATTCGCCTTAATTTTGCTTGCAACAATTACCTATCGTTGTGGTTATCGTTATCGCCATTGTGAGTTTTAGCAAGCCGGCAGCCTGACAAAATTTACCGCGTTTTATGCCTGGCCAAATTTAACGCAGTTTTAGTTAGCAAATACAACTCGTAGTACCACAAATAAAATGGATGGTAAGTGAAGCATTGAAATTGATAAAAATGATAAGTGAATAATTCAATGAAAATTATTGAACATTTGGATCAGGAGTGATCGAGGACATGTGGACGCCATACAAGCGTCTGTATCGGATTTGCCAGTCGGCCATAAGGAATAAGGGGCACACCGATTTGGTACAATGCCTCAAGAAGCACAAACAGAACTTTACTAATTTGCTGCGCAATCCGGTAAGTGGCATCATCGTACAGCCACTTAAAACATAACCTTAACTACCCTTCCCTCTCTGCCCCCATCTCTGTTGCTCAGCCCAAAAGCGAGAAGAGTCGTGGCCAGCTGGCCGTGGCATCAATAGAGGGTGTTATGCTCGCCGGTCAGTCGCGCAAGGTGGTACTCTCCCAGGAGATAATCAATGAGGCCATCATACTGTCGGATATGTACGATCTGGATGAGATCATTGCACTGGAACTGCTATGTTCGGCGCAACGTGAACAGATTAATCATCCAGGCTTGCCGCGTGGCCTTGTCGCCGTTCTCCTCTATTATGATGGACGCAAGGCAATTACTTGCACACTGCGCGACATGTTTCAAGTAATGAGCGGCGTCTCCTGGAGCGCCGAACTGCCCAAGGAGGTAAGTGGAATAAATATATAATGGCTTGTTTTGTAATTCGTAAGGCAAAATGTCGCAGTGGTAATATTATCTACTATTTATTTCGCAATCATATAAATATTCAATATATTCAATATTTCAAGACTTCAATTTTTGCCTTTGCAGATGACCATGGTGATTGACAGCTATGTGCAGAATCTGGTTGAGGATTCGAATATACTCGGCCGTCTCTTGGAACTGCTTGCCGAAATGAACACGGAGGAAGAGGTAGGTGGATGATCTTGATGATATATTTTGCCATGTTGGAATCATTTACATTTGCCCACTTACAGATCAAATTGTTGACCAAAAATCGTGCTTTTGGCTCGAAGCGTCATCAGAATCAGGTGCTGGCACTCTATGAGAGCATACGTAAGGCACTCGCCATGTCTCTGTTCCATTGGTCCGCCCAGCGTGGATTACCCAAAAATATTGCCATACGCCTGCTAAAGCAATTGGCCAACAATACAGAAGAGAACACCAGCGAGGTCACGCTGATTATGCTGATGGCACTGCTCTATAGCTATGATACGTCCGTGCTGCTCCTTGCCGAATGCGATGATCAGCTCATTTCGCGTCTGCCCATTTTGAGTGATCCGGAGTATGCAAAGTGCTTCTATGAAGCCATCAATGCCCAGACAACTTGGCAAACTCCACAAATGAATGTCATCATCAAGTACAGTTTCGGTCTGACATTGGCCAGCTTGAGGCAGGCGCCCATCGATCTTCAGACAAACGCCGGCATCATCATCAATTACGATGAGCAGCTCATCGATGAGGCGCTCGACGGCAATGTGTTCACCTTCATCCTGCGCGAGCTGCTGGAGACAAATGTCGTCTACGAGTGAGTATCATTGATTGCAATCAACCACCTGTATGTAAAAAACCGCCGAAGATTACATACCTTACGCTCTTTTTTATATTTTGTATTTTGCAGAATTGAATTCATTTACCGTCGTTTGCATCAGCTATTTACGGATTTCATTGACTTTATGCACGGCAAGGTATCGGTGCTGCGTGGCCGATCGCATGAGACGGCCCGTGCCATGGTGACTTTTCAGAATAGCGGGCACGAATCGCCGGCAAATCTGAATGACAATTTTGAGCTACTGATGCTGTGCGTGGCCAAGTTATATGGCGATAAGCGGGTCACCGTCACCCTAGGCAACGAGTATTGGGGACCCACAGTTGCCAAAGCGACAAACAGCAAATTGAACATTTCGCGTTCCGTCTCCTTGTTCAAATTCATCCGTTCGGCCAGTGAGCTGTTGCCACAGATTTTGCTGCCGCCATATTTGAAGATGATTGCGGGACTGACGCGTACCGAATTTGCGGCCGCAGCAGCCTTCAAACTGCACAAGGACTCGCAGAATCTATCGACCACCTTTGAGGTCACCTGGGATCATTTCTTCTGGGCCCTCAATAGTTATTTCACGTAAGTGCGGACGAACCATTGCCTAAACCGGACATCTAACAATAAGTACATACTATTACTGGGGTGCCTGTTAGACTTGTTATTGTGCCCCTTCGGCGCCTATAGCTATTCAAGCAATCCTTGAGGGATTGATGATTCTTTCTAATTTGGACAGAATCGAACAGAGTTTGCTGCTGGTTAAGTATTCCAAGTCAGTTCTTTCACTTACCCGGCAGACCAGCGAACACCGCTATAATCTGCGCTCTCGTTCGGCAAGCAGCAACAATTGCAACAATGCAACAATAATTGCAAATGCCAACCAGGTCAACCAGGTCATCAACAACAATGCCAACGAAAAGAGGAAAATTGCGACAATCGAAGATGAAATCGACTTGGATGCAGAGCCATCTACTTCAATGGCTCGAGGATCTGCTGTCAGATTCTGACGTAGACATCGAGCCAGTTGACATGGAAGAGATGGGTACAGTGGTGCCTGGTTCACTGTACCTGTTCAATGTGAATATCCGTTTTTGCAGTGTTCCAGGATGAGTTTCCGTTGTTCAATGGTAGTCCGTTTGCCCATAGTCCTTGTTGGCTTGTTGCGCCCGAAATGCAGGATATAACTAAACTGACCACGAAGGATTGATCTATTTATACCGACTTAAAAAATCCGGGTTTTATGGCGAGCTGTGAGTTACTGTGTATTCACTGGATTGTACCAGAGGGGGAGGAGTTTATGCGAAAAAAAGGAGTTACACATGATAATTGAATGACATTTCAAAACTGATATTTACAGGAATATGCGCAGCGACCAGCAGTCGATAGGAGACTTTATCTATCGCAACCGGGCAATGCCGCGCAACATAATGCCACGTGAGACAGAGGTAATGATTGCCGTGCTGGGCATTGTGCAGGCCGTTGCCGATAATGATGAAATCTCTCGGATTATCATCTGTGATCACGACAATTGGCAGACGCCCCAAGTGCTGTTGGGCTTGCTCGCGTGCACCACATCGTTGGCGCTCAAGGGTCAAATCCTCTTGACATTGGCCGCCCTCAGCAAATCGAAAGAAACGGCTCGCTCGATTTGGTTCCGTCTGGAGGCGTCACAAGTGATACCCACCATGAAAAACAATTCGGTATATGCGTCGTTCAGTTTGGCGGAGGATATCGTACAGAACGAGTGCCGCCTGGAGACATACAACTTGAGTCGTGGCGTCCTCCAGCTGCTCAATACGCTGATGACCACACACATGTCACAACGATTTTGCGCTGGACAACGCAAAGGGGGCTATGAGCCGTATTTGCGTTTTGTTATCGATACGATATTTTTGAAGTTCTACAATCGGGCGTATAAGGATCCCGTGGAGCGTTGGGAAGTGGGCGCCAAGTGTATGAAACTATTATACTATCTGCTTGCCACATATCGCCCGAAGTCGTCAGATTTTGATAACGATCGCGATGAATATCCGCATCCGGGCTATCAAATAATGCTGCAGCTGCAGGTCAGATCGGATATGTTGCGTTTGGTGTTGCGCATCATTGAGGAGGCACAGGAGCAGCTCGACGATTACAATGAGTTCCGTGGCAAACCGGTGCTCGAGGAATGCGCCCTGTACGCGCTCCTGCTGCTCGAGGTCGCCGTCGCCAAACAGAATGTCTTCTTTGAGGCGTCCAATTGTAGTATTTTATTGACGGGTTTGAATCGTATGCTGCTCGATTTGAATCCGCGAAGTCGCCAGCCGGATTATATGCACAACATCATCAAGTTTGTTGCGTACAACAGTTGGCTGCCCCGTCACACATTAGCCGCCATCAAAATCTTGGGCGTTTTCACTGCACAGCCCAATGTCGTTGTCCAAATCCTCGACATGTATGCACCGAACAGCACCGAGAAATTGGAGATACGTCGCCGATTTATTGAATGCCTGGAAAACGATATAATCTATCTGACTGATGAGCAACTGCAGCTATATGAGTCGTTCGATAGATTTGCCAATGCCTATCATACGGATGCCACCGATGATTCTGGTGATCTCAATTCCGATACGAGTTCAGTAGTATCGGATTCGAGTTCGGTTTCTGAGACGAAATCTGTTTTGAATAAAAAAGATGCCGATCGTGATCGTGAGCCCATGCGCATCGAATTCAAGATTAAGGAGGCAATTGTGGAACTGTTCGAAGTCAATATCAATCAGCCGTTGCCCAATTTTGTCACCTTTCTGCTCGGCATCAATGTGACTCGTGATTTTATGTACAACAAGCAGATTCAGTTCAATGGCAACTGCTCCTGCATGAATTCGATGGTGTTGATCCTTGAGCGCTATCTGGAGGTGAGTCTGTGAACTGTCGTGCTTTTTTTATTCTTTTTTTTTACATTATCCGTCTCTCTCTCTCTCTCTCACTCTCTCTCACTCTATCCTGCAGCAACAGCGTACAAGTGATGAAAAATACGATCATACGGCCGATATTGTGGAGAGAATTTATAGATTGTTCTATGGCTTCTGCGCTAATCCTCAGATATCGGATGCAGCATTGCGCTACTTTCGTTTGACGTGCAATGATTTTCTGTTGCGGCATTTGAGCGCCATGCCCTTCCGCAACAATCACACGAATCATATGCTGCACGCGATCAGCCACCTGATGAACTGTGTCTCCATCGAGATACGGACGGCGGCATCGCATGGCCAAACGACACGGTATACCCTGTTGTGCGATATTTTGCTCTCTGTAAATATGCTGCACAATGGACGCAGTGTACTGCAGGAGCTAAGCAGTCTGCTAACGTCGGCGGCCGGTAATCATTTTGCCCTGGATGTGATGGCCGGTCGCCAAATGATGCAGACAACTGCACCCGAATTGCATTTGAATCGTTTGCTTGACTGCCTCACATTAGAGACGCTATCGTTGACACAGCCGAAACTGGAGTTCTACGATGAACGCTTGATGTCCACCTTGCTGACGGAGTGTACGCCAAATGTGGCAAAGAATCATCATGGTGCTGGCGTCATAAAGATCCATAAGCTGCAGCACAGACTGATGGATGAACTGCAGATGGTGGGGAGCTCCATTTCCAATTGTCATCGCAAGGCTGTCATGGATGAGATCACAACCATCGTTAACTATGCGATCAATTTGAATGACATTCGAATGCAACGGCTCGCCACAGTCGCCTTCATGAAGGCCTGGGGTAATCTTGTCCAGCTGCTGTTCACCGATATGCCCGAAACAGTGCTGCCGGTTAGTGTGCGCAAACAGCATATTATCGATATCATTGAGAAGATTATGCTCACGGTGCCGCCAACGCAGCCGCTGGTCAAGCTCTCAATACAGGTGACGGAGACGGTGTTGGTGCTGCTCAAACATTTGCGTCAATGCTACTATAATCTGGAGGATCAGGGTGCCTCCGACAAGCATGGCAATATCATCAGTTTAAGTGATTCGACGCCCAGTGCGGATAGCACAAATCAACAGTCCAGTGCCGCAAACAGTTCTGCGCGTGTCATCAACAGCAGCAACAGCTGCAAGAATAGCAATCTTCGCTTTATCCTTAAGCGGCTCACCGCCTGGATACTGACCTGTGAGGCCAAGTCACAGCAGCTGAGCATCAATCTCTACACCTCGCTGCTCTACTGTCTCCGGATTGTGAAACGTGTGCGCAGCGAGGAACAGTTGGAATACAATGAAATGTAAGCATCAATCAATCAATCAATCAATAGATCACAGCGTTTGAACAGCTCAATATATATATATAATACTCTCTATATTTAGTTCTCTCAAAAATCAGTCAGTCAGTCAGTCAATCAATCAAAGTTCTTGAGCACACTACACCTAGATACATATACAGTACAGTTGAAAATGTTCAACAAATGATTGGTTTCTCATCGGGCAATGATTTCAAATATTAATTTACAATCGAAATTTCACTGGAAAATCATGATATATTAGCGGATGCAATTATGCGTTACTGATGAGATGCCATTGACTTGGACATTCCAACTGGACGAGTCTGCTCAATTAAGGTCACAGTCTCCAGATTTTAACCCGATTGAGTATTTGTGGTAAAGTTTCGAGCTTTGGGAAATTGTGAGGAGGTCTTGGACGTGGATTTCTGTAGAAATACGCCAAAACTTGATATTTCTAATTTTTCTAGTTTTTCGAAATAATATTTAACCGCCCAGAGGAAGCTAGGGAAGCTTCGCTACTATTCCACTGCTATTATTTTGACCTGCTCATTTGTGAAAAATTTGAATTTTAGTTAATGTTTACTAAACTACAGTATTAAATTATAATATTAAGTATCTATTTGTAAAATATATATATGTATATTGGGCATATTACAGGTTAAGTTCGAAGTCGGGTGGCTCTACGACACTTTGGAATCTGCAGGCGTGTGAAGAGGAGGAGGTGAAGGACAAGGAAATGGCCGCGGAAATAATCAGTGCGATTGAAGAGAAACTGATTGCTACGATCTGTCACGATGTAACGACGGGACATGCGGTTTGCAGCATGTTGGGCCTAGCCTGCCTGGCCATAATATCCGAGCTGCGGGCGATAAATAACCTATGCGAAAAAATCGCATCGCGTGGCTATCTCAAGCCGATACTATACAGTTTGGGACAATCGGATAGTAGCCTGCAGGATGTGCTCAAACCGATGCCGGATAGCCTTCGGCCCCTATTTATGTACGAATCCCTAATGGCATTCTTAATGCAAATGTCGCAAACGCATATGGGCGCCACTCAAATCCTCGATGAAGGTGCACTCGGTGTCCTCTCCAATATGCATGTCTATGATATGCAACCGGATTTGAAGGGCACCCAGCAGTTAACATTGGAGCGCAATGAACCGGATGATTTCATGCCCACGGTGGATGCACGCTTCCGTTCGATCCTGATGCCGTCTTTAGCATTTTGTGATAGCATCATTGATGCACTTGGCGCACGCAACACATCCTCGTCGATGCAGTTGCTAAATTTCCTATTCTCGCACATTGATATGATTGAGAACATGTTGCGGGCGGCGACACCGTACATGGATTTGGGTCATCTGCAGAAGTTGGCGGCGATCACCAGTATATTTGCTCGGATCACATGCAATACCCAGAAAATTGAGCGGGATCATGACTACCTGAACACTAACGCCCCATCGCCAGAGATGACCAATCGATTGAGCCGCCTGCATCAATTGATGATTGTTGCCCTTGGCCGCTTCACCATTCATGAGGCGACAATTCGTAGCATGCTGCAACAGAAGCGCGACGAGCAGCAAGATCCCACCATTCAAACCGAGGTGGATAAGTGGAAGCATACCAAATACATTCTGGACATTTCGGCCTATCTGTCAATCTATTGTCGCGCCGGCGTCATCAGTCATGTGCGAAATGGCATAACCTCCAAATATCTATTGACGAACATGATCAACGATGTGACTCCCCTGTAAGTAGTTGCGATTATTCTTCAATCTTCAATCTTCAATGTTCCCAATTCGATTGCAGTTCGGGCAAAACGGACGCGAAGAAACTGTCCGCAGTCATGGTGGTCATATTGAATCAGCTCAAGGGCTCGATTGCCTACTATTCGTCACAGAAGGCAATTATCGACAATCTTGTCCAGCAGAGCGACTCTCTGTCCAACATTACATTCGGGTCAAGCGGTAAGTACATTTTACAATATAATTAATATCTAGTTGATTAAACCTTTATTGTTGTACATGCTCTTCCAGACATGTTAAGCTTTTTGGAATTAAGCCAGCGTCACAATGATAAACGCAAGGAACTAACGATGTCCGTTTTCATTGCGGAACAGAGTCTATATCTGCTCTGGATCCATGTGGATTTCTATTTTCGTAAAGCAGTCATATATTCCCAGGAGAATCGTAGTCTAATCAACGAAACCTGTTTGGGTATGTTCCACAAGTCTACACATTTATATACCTATTATTACAACAAAAATATATAACTGAAAATATTTTTAGTTTATTTGCATTTTGAACAATGAGTTGAAATTTAGCTTAGGTAATTGTAATGAAATGCTTAAATCGAAACATACAGGAAAAATAGAAATATTTTTCAACATTAAGCTTCCACAATATATATATATATATATTTATGTATTTTGTTATTATTTTTGTTTAGTAGATAACTATGATTAAGCTTTGTAAATGATAAACATATATGTTTCATTGATTTTATTTCTAATATATATTTAATCTCGTTTGTTCTATCTGTGACAGATCCAAACAACATGTCCGTACTGAATGCTTCACAGGATGAGATCGCCCAGTTGAAGCAGATGCTCATCTCCACATTCAACGAACAGTTCTGTTCGGAATTAATCACTGCTAGCGAAGAATATACGATGAAATGCAAGAATTTTAGTGCCGTTCTATTGCGCCGCATCAAGGCGCTTGTTCAATTTGCCCCACAGACAGACCACCGCGTAACGTATTTCAACAAAACATAGATATATATATATATATTTTTTTTTTGAAAGATGGTCCTTAACCTTAAAATACTAAAATACAAATATATTGTTTCGCCTGATTTTTTATATTATGTTTAAATTTAAAAGTAAATAAAATTAATAAACGAATGATAATGAGTTATAAATTAATTTAAAAAAAAAAACCTAAAATGAAATCAATGCTGTAAATTTAGCAGCTATCTCTCTCTTTTACATGTACCTTGAAAATTGGTAAAAGGAAGCCATAAATTATAAATAAAAATAAAAAAAATTTTTAATTTTAAGTTTCGAAAGCAGTTTCTCGTAAACTATCCGCAAATTTTAAAAATGAATTCAACTCAAGAGATTATCACAAAATCGATTAATTTCCCAAAACTCCACAGCCGTTGATTTCAAAATTTGACAAAACTAATTTCAAATCGCCAGAGAAGACTTCAACATTCGCCGAAGCCACTTAAATTGTGTTAGCTTAAGAAACGTAATAAATGATGAATATATTTACATGAATATATTTACATTTATGTATTTTCACTAACCTCATTCTATGTTGCATTTAAACATACATTTCGCATTAGTGTTTCTTTCGGCATAAACAATGGATCTACTGAAACTAATGGATAAATCGAGTACAGCTTTAGCAAATTTTGCAGAATGTACACTTGGACTAAAGACATATCTTGAAATATTAATCAAAGTTTTGACAAAAAAAAAATCCTATTAATGACGATCCCTACGAAGTTTTAAATCAGTGTGTAAGCAATGGATTGCATGGATGTAGAAATTATGGATTAACTGGTATTCTACCAAGCCCCAAAGAGCCAAAATACAAGAATATATGCATTAACGAAGTTTATATCCTGAGTTCTGTTCGTTTGGACTAGGCCAATCTGGCATGAATATCTCAGAAAGGTTGAGGTCTGTCTCCAAACAATTGAAAAAAAGTTCAGATTTGATATACAAATTTATTTACTTGCCGCACATATCGCGATATATCGATGAAATCAATGATGTTGAAATCATAAATGTACGTGAAATATCGATATACTGCACATATCGATAGGTTCTTGCATAAAGTCGCTTCCTTTTCTGATATCCGGTTGAAGCAATTGGTTCGTTTCGCGATTTTCTTTTCCAGTTTTATGTATAGAAATACGATTATTTTTGTAATAAATGTAATAAACGGCGACAAACAACTACTGCTACATATAATTTTCTATGAAGAAATTGAATTTGAAATTGAAATTATGCAGAAACGTTGCCGATGATGTGAAATTATTTTGTTTTGATTTTTTTTGTTTTGTTTTGCTTGTGGTGGTGTTGGCGGTTTAACAGTGTTCGACAATGTTTTGTTCGTGGTGAATAGCGCGACGTACTGATTGTATTTTTTTTTTTTGGCTTTCTCAACAGTTGTTAAAACGAAATGGCGCCCCGCAAGGCTAAAGTGCTGAAGGAGGAGGTGCAGGTGCAGCTGGGTCCCCAGGTGCGCGATGGCGAGAACGTTTTCGGTGTTGCCCACATCTATGCCAGCTTCAACGACACGTTCGTGCATGTCACCGATCTGTCCGGGCGCGAAACCATCGCCCGCGTCACCGGCGGCATGAAAGTGAAGGCCGATCGCGATGAAGCCTCTCCCTACGCAGCCATGTTGGCTGCTCAGGTAATACAAAAAATTGAATAATATATATTATAAAATATAATAATATTAAAATGTGACTCTTATAAGGATGTCGCTGAGAAATGCAAAATGCTTGGAATTACCGCACTGCACATAAAATTGCGTGCGACCGGTGGCAACAAGACAAAGACACCAGGACCCGGCGCTCAATCTGCACTGCGCGCCCTTGCCCGTTCCTCAATGAAAATTGGCAGAATTGAGGATGTTACGCCAATCCCATCGGATTCCACACGCAGGAAGGGCGGTCGTCGCGGTCGCCGTCTTTAAAAACAGCGTTCAATATGTTGTCATAAGCAAAAAATATCTATGCACACCTCATATATAGCGCTGACTCTTCTTTATATGTAGTAATAAATGATTAAAACACGAACAGTGATAATTACATTAAATAAATAATAAAAAAAATAAGGTCAAGGACGTTGAATTACTTTGGTAATGCCGATAGGCAACTCGGTCGATATATTAATCGGTATTTGCATATATGCACATTTATAATTCGACGCACCAAGCGATTTCAACAAAATAGTCATTTTATTTAATTTAATTTTAGGTTGACCAAGTGGGCGCGTCGATTTTATTGAAGTTTTGATTTATAGCAAGCATATAATCGAACAGCTGTTCGATACTCAAATGCTACACTGCTTATCGATTGGCAACCACTCGGCCCTGCTCTGCTCCGTGCTCTTCTTGAGCGAGACAACGCATCACTGTGAATGGCAGTTTTACAAGAACCACATAGCATTGCACAGATAAAATTCACATATACAGAGACTGTGTAATTTCTACACACAAGAAAGAGCTGGCAAATTCGTCGAAATTGTGCTGCACATTTGCGGATGCAAAAAGAAATTTCGTTAGTACTAAAACTAATGCAAATGTACAAATATAAAAAAAAAAAAAGCACCAGCCAAGGCTAAACCAGCAAAAGCAACTGATATTGTAATTGGCAAGTTCATTGCACGAATAATATATTTGATTATATATATATATATATATATATATATATATACATATGTATATATGTATATTTGTGTGCGTGCGCGTTTGTGTGTCCGTGAGTGTGTTTTTTAGTAAGCATGTGTGTGTGTGAATAAGAAATTTGCAAACTCGATAAAACATCGTGCAAATTGTTAAGTGGCTGTCCAACGTACGTTCCATATATATATATGTATGTGTAGTGCATATGTGTATTCGTGTATCTCCTGCTCACATAGTAGGATGTTCATAGATAATAAATAGTAGGTCGGGCAAGCAACGTCAGTCAACTGAGCAGAGCAGAAACCGAAGCCCGCAGCGAACTGTGAGAAGCGGCTTAAAAAGCTGAGCAATATTTTGGAGTCAAGTGTTTTAATGTTTTTTTTGTGTTAAATTTTTCTGTGTATTTCGCATTTGTATTGTTTTTGTTTGTTTTATTTTTTCGTAATTCGTGAGTGCATTATAATGTACATTAAAGGAGTAGACAAAAAAGTGAAAAAAACAACAGATTGATTAAAAACGGTAGCAAAAACATATTTGGCAAAATAAAAAAGGAATATAAAAAAATTAACCCGCAGTGTAAAACGAGGCAATAGCAGCAGCAGCAGCATAAGAAGAAGAACCAAAAAAGAAAACTTGTTTGAAACAACGACGACGACGACGAACAAGACGCTAAAAGGCAATCTTAACACAAGTTAAGGCTGAGGCGGCGTGCAAAGCAAAACGCAGAAAACAAAAGCAAAGCAGCAGAAGCAGCAACAAACGGCATTTGCAGTCAGCCTGGTCTGCGCTCCTAGCCAAAAAAAACAACAAAAACAATAAAAAAAAAAACCAAAAGAATATCACACGGCATAGTTAGGCGATAGGCGATAGACAGGCAAGACGACGTCACCGATAGATCAGAAGCACAAAATACGGCAGCAGTATGGATGAAGATGACAACATATCCAATGCGAATATAAGTGTCGATGACGATGACGATGACGATGAGCAACAGCAGAGGCAACAGGATATTAATCGACAGCAACAACGCCTCCTCGAACTCTATAGCGGCGGCGGCAACACGAGCAGCGACGGAGCAGCTGGGACAGCGGCACGCACAGACAACACAGCCGGCGGCGGGGCTGCCGGGTCGAGCAATTCGCCGTTTCACGATTGGGACTCACAAAGCACAGCGGCACGTGGTAGCGCCAGTGGCAGCGGGAGCAGCAGCAGCAACACTAGCAACAGCAGCGGCACTAACGCCAGCGGAAGCAGTCGGCAGCAGCAGCAGCAGGCAAACGCCAAGGAGATCAACGATGCCAGCGCTGCTGCTGCAGCTGCTGTTGGCGGCTTCGGCAGCGGAGGAGGCGGTGGCGGCGGCAACTCGGGTGCTAAGCCCAGTTTCTTCTTTGGCACCTCATCGTTTATATTGCGCAGCAGGAAGGAGGTCGCCGCATTAATCAATACGGAAAGCTGCCGTGGCAGTCCAACGCCCGATTTGGATTCAATTATGGATACGCTATTCAATCCTGGCACACCTATCGATAATCCCGATAATATCGAATGGATACGCTGGCTAATTGCTGGCGGTCGCACGCCCACGGAATTTGTTAAAATCGGTGAGTAATGCCAGCGAGAGAGAGAGCGTAATAACAATTATAGTTCAAATTTAATATGCTACAGCCTTATCGATATATTGTGTTATCGTTAAGCAGCTGATCGCGCAAGTCGTTGCCCCTGAAATTTTCACATTGTGTGTGTGTGTTGGTGCGCATACCTGTGCGCTGTTGCTTAGTTTTACTTTCGTATGTGCAAGTGTATGTCAGTGTCTGTGGTGAAATGGTCGTAGGGCGGCATGGTAGATAGGTTTGTATATATGGCACGCAAGTGTGAGCAAGTAAGGTGCAAGGCAGCGTGACAGTGCAATGCTATAGCAACAAAACAAAGCACAAAACAACAACAATAAATATCTTCTCTAATCAACAAAGTAATCACACACATATATATATATATATTTATGTATAGAGAAACAAAGAGAGAGAGAGAGTGGAACATGAGTTAACTTTAGCCCATTTAGCATAAATTTAATCTGGCAATATTATCTATTTACTGCGTTGCTGCCTCATTTTCTTTATTTTTTTGTGCCAGGCACAGAGTGCGTCGCAAACATTGACAACCCCAATGCCGATATATTGCTCGTTGTCCCACTTGTCTCTTACACACACATGCGTCCACACACACACACACATTGGCTAGCTGTTGCACCTTGTGTGTGGATGTCAGCTGTTGTTTTTGTTTCGGCTTTGCCTTGCGTAATATTTCCGCAGCATCCGTTCAAAAACACGCAGCAGCTGCATTTGTTCCTTTTAATGCATCTAAATTGCCACCCTTGTCAAACGGCACCATATTCATTCTCTCTTTTTATCATTTACCAACACACACACCAACGCTTGCATGTATGTGTTAAAGAAAGAAGCAGAAGAAAAAAAGAAAATCATTTCGAGCAATTGCTAAATTGCAAATGAAAATGCTACGTGCTGCTGCCATGGAGACGCACACATATATAAATCTAATATATATATATAAATATATATATATATATATATGTATATAAGACACTCTGCAGCTTGCCCCGGCGTACACTGTGAAAAGTTTATTGACCGTCATTGTTGTTGATTTGACAATTGTTGACACGCCATGTTTCATTTGCACAGTGCACACGAAACTGAAAACTACATTAGAAACACACACACATACATAAACATCGCACACAATTTGCATTACAAATGCCGCTGCTTTTGCACCACAGTGTAATCTGCATGCATATCTGTCCGTTCGCTTGCTCTTCTTGTTCTACTTTTTCAAATTTCTTTTTTTTCGGGCCTTGCGATTGTTCGTGTTGACCGTTATTGTTGTTGTTGACAAAAGCCTACACAGGCACACATACCCACACTCACACATGCGTTTGCATATTCTATATTGCTTTTGCACTCTTTCAATTCGTTAATCGAACATTTTCAAAACAATATGTTCTTCGCTCAGTGCTGGGTGGGTGGGCGGTGACAGGAGAGGACGAGGGCAAATAGTCAACTGGGAGAGGGGGGGAGAGAAACGCAGAGTTGCGTGGCAACTTGTCGACCAATGCCAGACCGTCAAACACAAATTGTCAATCAATTTTACTGTTTTGCTGCGTTTAGCGTTTACAGTTGTTGTGATTGTTGGTGTTGCCGTATTTTCTTTCGTTTGATTTGATTTTCTTCCGCATTTAGTTGACCTTTTTGGCGAGGCCCAGGCAACCGCAAAAGTCAAAGACATGTCACGCAAGCAACGCAATCGCCAACATTAAATATTATGCCAACAGCAATGAGTGCATCATATTTATTTTTGGATTTTAATCAAATCAATAAAAAGATAGCAGAAACAACAGCGAGCAAGTATTGCTTTGCTTGCAATAAATATTGTATCGTTAACTAACTGCATATAATGTGCATCATAACGAAATAAATGGCTCAATTCTCAATTGTTCATTTCCGTTGGAAGTGAGTATAAATTGGTTCCGTTTGCAAAATAAATACCATAACTGTCGCTTTACTGACGAAAAAAAAAACTCACATATCACTCAACACCGTCATCAAATTGGAAAATTGGACGTTATATATATATATATATGTATATATTTTGTTCGTTCTTTCTATAAATACTGTTGGCACATTGTTGCTGAATTGTCTGTTGTTTATAAGAAATAGTTTGGCACATTTGCTGTTAAGGGTCAAAATGTTAAGGATTATAGATTGCTGCTAAGTTCACGATTTTCGGATCGATTTGAACTTTCCGCCCGTTATCACGCATACTCTCCCTCTC
Source organism: Drosophila seclusa (assembly GCA_035043575.1). Taxonomy (NCBI): domain Eukaryota; kingdom Metazoa; phylum Arthropoda; class Insecta; order Diptera; family Drosophilidae; genus Drosophila; species Drosophila seclusa. The sequence goes on along the minus strand of JAWNMX010000428.1, from coordinate 76,180 downwards.
TCATTATCTCAGCGATATTCAGTTGATTTTGTGGCACATCATCAAATATATAATTAGAGGTAGCACAATTGACAGCTGTTAAGCAGCTGCTCTTTTGTGGAGGTTGGTCGATACGAAGGATTATGCTGGACAGCAATCCTCCATCCCCCTCACATTGCAAAAAAAAGCTTATCCTTATCTATATACACCACGGCAGTTATCGTTTACAAAAAATTAAAAATATATCGATATTTTTATGCCTAACAATTATAAATAAAGATTTAATACAAATGTTGTTGTTTTATGCTTTTCTCTTTACACAGTGCGCAGCTACGATAACCATGCGAAATGCGGGCTGGTGTGGGTGCCCCATGTTGTGGCATATAGGTGCCGCACCTGCGGCATATCGCCATGCATGTCGATATGTCGCGACTGTTTCAAGAAGGGCGATCATGCGAATCATGATTTCAACATGTTCCTCTCACAGGCGGGAGGTGCCTGTGATTGCGGGGACACATCGGTGATGAAGGCGGAGGGCTTCTGCAGTGATCACGGCATCAATAATCGCGTCAATCGTGATCCAGTGCCCAATAATCTGTTGGCCGTTGCCGAGGCGATAATGCCAAAGCTCCTCTTCCGTCTGCTGCAGCACTTTCGGGAGCACAGCGATGCTTCACTGCAGCAGCAGCATGCGAATAATTCATATTCCTGCGAAGCGTTCGCCAATATGCTAATCGATCTGAACAATATGGGCGAGATAATGCGTAAGGTGATGACACGGACGCTGATTAATGCCGATGTCTATTCGTATTTTATGGAGACACCGTGCCAGGATACACGCAACGGACGCTTCCTCAAGGCGAATCGCGAGAAATACGAGGATGCCGTCAATCGTTTCCCAAATCCAGAGCCACCCGATGAATACCGGGATTTGCCGGCACTCGGCAAGAAACTGGTGCACACCACCCTGCTGGAGGAGTTCATATTCTGGACATTCAAGTTTGAGTTTCCGCAGACGTTGGTCTGCTTCCTGCTCAACATGTTGCCCGATCAGGACTACAAAGTAAGCAAAATATATATATATACATATATATATAATTTCATTTTTAATTTTCATAGGAACACCTGACACGAACATTTGTGATGCACTACAGCCGCATTCCGTCGGTTCTGGAAATGTCCCGCGATCCCGATACACTCAGCAATCGGGTTGTCCACATGAGCGTTCAGCTCTTCTCCAACGAGAGCCTTGCCCTCAAAATGGTCAATGAGCTGTCGCTGTTGCATGTGATGATCATTAGCTTGAAGCTGATGATGTCCAAGATACTCATACAGAATACGCTGCATGGTAAAATTTGATTGATTGCCCTCAGAATGGTATATTGTGATAACTAGCATAACACATTCTCGATTTGTGCCTTTTGCAGATCCCATCAAGAACTTTCACTTTGTGATCGATTGTACGCGTCAAGTGATGAAGGATCATTGCTATTGGCCCCTCGTCTCCGATTTTAACAATGTTCTCTCCCATGAATCGGTGGCGTTGGTCTTTCTACGCGATGATAACCTAATCGATATGTGGTTTCAGTTCCTGCAGATGCTGCAGGGGATGAATGTGAATGTGAGAGAGACGGCCTCACATGTGGAATTCGAGCCGAATAGCTATTATGCGGCATTCTCCTGCGAACTGGAGGCCAGCGCATATCCCATGTGGTCCATAATTTCCCATCTACAGGATGGTACCCATGCCCATCTAGCCAAGAAGATCATCAACTATTGTGTGACGACGCTGCACGAATGGCTCGATTCCATCTACTTTAGGGAGCCCAAATTGGCATTGGTATGTGCTCTACATTCACTTTTGTGTTCAACTGCATATTAATTTTGTATCTGACAGGAGGAAATGATGCAGGCCTCGTTCCATTTTCCGTTGCATCGTTATCTGGCGGCATTTGTCTGCCAGGCGGTCACCAAAATGGGCATCAGTCTCAGCGATGTTCTGCCCTCCCGTCCCGACATCCTACCCCTGCTAATGATACATCCACTCCGTGTCCAGGTGAGTTCCATGGTCCGTATATATATATATATACATGTACATAAAGTTGTGGTTGCTGATCTGCTTCTTTTCGAATAATCCAATAAATTAGAATCACATATGCATTAATCGAATATTGTTAATCTGCAGAAGCTTTTTGTTGGCATTAGAGTGATTGACCTTTAGCCATTCAAACCCCAAATATGTTTTATATATATACTATATATACTTAGGAACAATCAGTTGAAAATATAACTTTTTTGTTTACTTCAATAGAAAAATATCTTTAATAGAAAAGAATTATGATATAATCTGAACACAAATTTTTTTTCATTTGCATTTTGATCAAGCTTCCATTGTTTGCCCTGAAATTTGATTATTTGTATGTATGCTAATTGATAAAAACAGTCTTATCTATGGCTACAATTTTCAATTTATTTGATTTTTTGTTTTGTTCGCTTTTGCAGTTGTAGTTTTTGCTGTATTTTGTTTTTATTACAAAGTAATTGTATTAATAAGTAAGAAGAAATCAGTTGTAGATCCTACGTAGAAAGCTAGTTGTGTTTGTTATTATTATATATAGCTGAGACGATGCGCTGCATAACCCAAATTTACCTTAGGTTTGTTTAGTTCGTATTCTTTGGCACCTGAACGTGGGGCGAGAAATCATAGGTGATTATCTTGGGGGCGACAAAGCCGCCATAGCCTGGCCGTGTCTTATAGTAGATGCCGATGCCAGCTAGTGGCACTGGTGGACTCGAGACTACATCCTGTATATCGAGGTAGGGCACAGTGCTCTGTGCCGCATCCTTATCCATTCCCGAATTGGTAAATTCAATGTACTCATTGTGCTTGGATACCACCAGCGAACTGACGACCGTACGCGTCGGCACATCCACATTTTGTATATTCAGTTTTTGTCTGCAAGAAAACAAGTTTCAGTTAAAGAGTTAATTTTTTTTTGGGAGTTTTTTTTTTTTAATTACCTGCGCTCGCCGCTCACATCTGTATTGTCATTCGATTGCCAAACGCTGTTCACCTCCGGCTGGATGAGTTCACCGCGCTTGAAATCGAATTCACTGAGACGCGCCTCTAAATTTAAATGAGCTCCCAGCACCCGGAATCGCACACCGGTCACAACGAAACTATTATCATCCATTTTCATAATATCATCCAGATCAATTGAGCGACTCTCATAGCTCATCGTATGATAGTCCCTGCCCTTGGCCACATTTCTATCAAATATCTTGTAGTCATCGACCGGCTTCCAGGCCAGACTGCTGGCATTTATGGTGCCGCGTGGCAACAGTTGACCCTCCTGTATCTGCAGATGAAAGACACGATTCCGCTTCACAAAACGCAGACCGGTGACGACTCTGCGAGAGAGAGAGAGAGAAATGATTAATATCGATAACTCGTATCTTTTGATATCTAGTTCTCATCTCTCACTTGTTCTGCTTAACATCGGCGACGGATTCGCGCAGATTGAAGAAACGATCCGATTTGATGCCCTGCTCATCGCACAGACAGAAACAGTAGCTGCAGTGCCAGAAGATATAACGCCACCAGCTATCCACTTTGGTGGTGCCACGCGAGCAAGTCTTGCGCTGACCCAGCGTACGTCCATTCTCATACTCGATGTACTCGTAGCGGCGACTGGCATTCAATGGCGATGGACAGACCCACATATCGCTATCGACAAACTGGCAATTGTAGAGCTTACCCGTACACTTCGGTTGCCGAGCACAATAGAGTTCCTTGAAGCAGCTATCACTGCGTGTCGATTGATAGAAATCGCATGTCTCCCGGCAGGTATCGTCCGTATTCAGGTCGACTTCGTTGACAATGTAGCCCTGGAGCAGACGGGTCACCTCATCGTATGTCTGATTTTTGATATGCTTCTCGGGATCACAGCGATAAACAATTCTATCCGATCTTCGCATCACCTCGCGCAATAGTTTCAATGTTCTCTCCATTCGCTTCTCGTAGTCGCGACGCATCAGTTCCGCTTCCTGGGTGAAGTTGCCGCGCCCATATACGCGCAACATCATCCAGGAGAATTCCATCATGGTGTAGCCCTTGAGTTCCGTTAGTGCAATGTCCGTGTACAGTGTGTAAACAAATTGTTGTGGCGATTGCTTCGTGTGACACATTTCATCTAGCGATTTCTGCAAAACCGAATAAAATGTGTAAATAAAAATGTTACATTTTTGATTATGGTTATTGTTATGCGATTTCGATATTGCGTGTGACGGCGTTATCGATATCGTCTCATCTTAATTGCACTCTGACTGCAATTACGTGAAAATAAAAACCTAGATAAGTCTGGCAGCTCTCCCCCCCCCCCTGCCCTTCTCCTTCTTTCTCTCTCTATCTCGTTCGCTCACGCGCATTTTAGTTATGAGAATTATAGCAATAAAATCAGCGTTCCGTTTCCGCTGTGAGCGCTTGCCCCAAACAAACAGCAAGGCTGATAAGCAAGCGGTCTACAAAACAAATTGTATCCACAACACACACACAAATTGCAGACTAACCACCATTGCTCTGTAGTACATCGTTTGCTTGACCATACAGGATTCAATTTCCTGAAATATTTGCGACATTGAAAATGTTTTATCGTTGCGCAACACTGCATCGGTTAAATCCAGCACAGCGCGCTCCTCCAAATCGTTGCTGGTGCTCGCTTTCATTAGATGATGCTGACGGCGACGGATGGATGGAAAGAAGAGTAAGAATTTTCAATTCAAATTATTGAAAATGTGAGCACAATTCACTATTGGTGTGTTTTACGTTGGGTTTACCTTGAAAGAGTAAAAAATACCATTCAATTGCAACAATTTGCTCTCCAACAGCGCCCATTCGTAATGATGTAAAATTTGATATTGTTCGCCATCGTCAAATGTTCGTTCCATTTCCGGTTTATTGATGAAATTACGATGCGAATCGTAAACTTTGCGCAATTGTTGATCCCGATTGTTCTGACTGTTCGCCGTTTTCTCCAAATATTTCCAAAGGTCCCGCACCAAATGGAAATACTCGTTGCGTAGGGCATCCACCTCCAATACTGGCGCTCGATGCACAAACATTGTTGACTGCGCAGCAGCAGCAGCAGCACCCGCAATCAGTAACAATAACAACGATAATAATGGTATCGCTGACATTGTGCTTTTGCGCAATACACAAACTTTAAAACTGGGGATTCCGTGCAATAAGTCTGTTTCTTTGATAAGTTCTCCGTTTTTTTTTATTCCGCGTTTTGCCTTAGCCAGAGTAGTTTTGCCAAGCGAAAAATCAACTGTTCGTCAAGCGTTGCCAGTCTTTTTAAACAAAGACTGTCGCTGGTTTTTTTTTGTCTTTCAATACATACACACATAAATATATATATACACATACACATACATATGCATGCAATACATATGTATATGTATATAGGTAGTATCTTTTTGCTCGCTTGCACACGAGTGCCGTGCAATTTGTTAAATTTCAATTTAATTTAGTATAGTAACTGGTGCGCCTGTTTCGGAAACAAAAAAATATAACTTGCATTTATTTTTTTGCGATTTATTTTAATGTTGTTTGTTCATGAACACTTGTGTCGTTGCTGTTGCTGGTTGTTTTGCTACTGTTTTCTGCTTTCGGCCGCTCTGCTGGCTTTTGTGAAATGTTGTGTGCTATACGTGTGTGTGTGTGTCTGAGAGTGCAAGTGTGCTGCTTTTGACTCGCACTCGACTCGTGTACGTACACAAAAGAATTTTTACTCCCGCTCGTGTGTTCGTTCGTGCGCTCCCCTGAGCCGCTTACGAGCGTTTTTTTCGTATTGTTCTTGCTGCTTTTTTAGCTCGCCGTTGTCGTCGCTTTGCGTAGAAAATCGTTGATTAGAAGCTCTGATTTTTTTTTTGGTTTTGCTGTGTGGCCGGACGATGAGCAGTTTAAGCAACCCATAACAAAATGGCACTTCTCTGTGTGTGTGTGCATGTGTGAGTGCGCGCGCTTTTTAAGTTTGAGTTAGATTCTGCCTTTATTTGGGGACACAAAAGTTATGCGCGCATAATTCTGCCCGATCAGGTGTAGCTGCAGATCGACCTGCTCAGCTTATGATTGTTATCGATAATCGAAAATATGCTCTACTGACGTCACTGCGTAGTTTCTTCGTAGCTCAATCAGCTGATTGCTAAACCTGTACTCTCGCTCACGCTCAGCGTCTTTCTTTTTTTTCCCACCACAAGGCACGCGCACACACCTGCAATTAACGAAAAAGGGAAGAAACCAAAATATGGGAAAAATGGGCATGCGCTGCACTGCCTCTGCCCTATGCTCTCATTTGCTGCTGTCCAAACAACCCGTTTCGTTTTGTTTGAGGTGTTTGCCTTTGCTCTGCTTTGTTTGTTGTGCGCATTGTTTACATTTAGCTGAGACCTTTGACCTCGGCGTGTACGTAAATACATAGCTGCTGCTACTTACATACATGTCTTGCATGTATGTGTGTGTGTTTACCCTCTCGGATTTTTGCAAAATGGAATGTTTTGCAGCACCTTTTCTATTTATTGCATAAATAAAATTTTGCTGCTGCTGCGACGCATGAAATGCTAATTCGCATGCGTGCTTGTATTTGCCTATATAAGTGTATTTGTACAAGTGTGTGTGTGTGCATGAATGTGGCTCATCTTTAGCTTTGCTTTGTGTCTGTGTTCCGCTGTTTTTTTTTTCTGTATCTGCGCTGCTGGTGATGAGTAATATCTGCAGCGACGCCGACGCAGTTAGCTTTTTTTCTTGGCTTGAGACTTTCTTTTGGGGGTTGCCCAATTGGCGCAAAAAACTAAAAAGCAGCAAACTCTTACACATAAGGCCTAAGCGATTAATCGGCGAGACCGGAAAGTCCAGTTCAATTGAGCTGGGCGACTAAAGTGAACCAACACAGATGATTCATTCATTCATTCACATATATATATATATATAGGGAAGTGCCACAAGATTTTTGATTGGGTATTTATTGTTGCATGCAATTCATACATACCTCATAGTTGGACGCCAGTTGGCTGAGCAAATTGCTGGACGACGACGACGAATTGAGAATCATTTGTTCCTCAATCTTACCATTGCCAGTGCCCAAGAGCGTCAAATGCAAGCGATCCATCAGATGATGCACAGAGTACGCATTTGGCGATACTGTCCACTCAGCGAATGTGATTAATGTGCTCATCTCTAATTTGTCCTTGTAGGTCTCGTAGCTCTGCATTTGCTCGTAGCGCGACGAAATGCGATTCATTGTGTCCGTTATATCGTTCATTTTGCCGATTAGCGGTACATTATTGCTTATAAAATTATTAATCGACTCGATGGCCAGCGCAACATATTGAGAATGCTGTAGGGGAGTGCAACGCATTATAATTAGTATAAGAGTGCGATTATTATGCCCCATTTTTATAAGAGAGAGAGAGAGAGAGTGTAGAGTTGGTGTACATATGTTTTTTGTTTACCTGCGCCTCGGTCTCATCAATATGTCGGCTGACCTCTTTCAAACGCTGCAACACTTTGCGCTGTTTTTCGCGCATCAACGGAAAGTCAATGCTGGCCGCCAGTGGCGATGACTGCACAATGTCCCAGGCCTTGAGAACACCGGTTGTCACCTCCTTGACCACATGCAACACATCGAGCACATCCTCAATGACTGCCGCCGTTGGTGTTGGTCGCCAAAGAACAGTTAAAAATAACAATAACTGTAGTAATTGTAATTTATGTGACTGCAGCAGCTGCATTTTTTGTCTTCTGCACGCGCGTGTTTTTTTTTTTTCTATTAAAAGAGTTGCGTCAAGTTACCAAAAACGAACACAACTTTGCTAGTTGAAAATCAAAATGCGAATGACGGCGGCGGCCTCGTCGTCGTTGTGAGTTCGGCTCTTTCTGCGCTGCGTTCATTAGTTGTACTTCTTTTGCGCTGAAAGACAGTTTTGGTTGTCTGTCTTTGTTTGGTTGCTGTTATTTTTACTGTTGCATGTCAAACACATACAGCATAGGTCAAAGCACAAGAGCGAGTGAGCAAGTAATATTTATATATATCATGTACAAATGCAGTGCTGCCACTATGTAAAAAAATATGGCGTTCTACTGTGCTTCTTACTTTTATCGATAACAAAGAGAAAACGCGGGTTAAGTGCTGATTTTCAATTATTGTCTGTTGCGCTATTTATCGATATATTTAATATATTTACTAATTTTGGAAATTTTGTATTTGCTTTCTGTTTGTAGAGCTTCTTCTACGAAATTCTTGCCGGCAAATGGGTGCGCAATGGTCTGCAGATCAAGGGCCAAGCCATGACCTACATACAGGCGAATTTTTGCAATTCAATGGCCGACATGGATCTGTTCTTTCTGCAAATATGCGCCACAAATCTATCGCAGTACTTCTTTCTGCAGAACACCATCGAGCTATTCGATGTGGGCCAATGGCTGGAGACGGCTCCACTGAAGCAGCCCCAGAAGCCGGAGCAATCATCAATGCTGGAGGGTTTCCTCACATTTCTCGCCACCTTGGTGACGAGTCGCACCAATCTGGGCAACGATGAGGCCACACAGTGCATCATTGAGATCAGTGCACTGCTGGCCACCGAGAATAAGACACATTCACAGCTGCTCGAACTGATGCCGGAGCGTTCGGGCAATGTGCACACCAAGAATTTCGAGACGTTCCTCAAGAAGCTGTCCGTGTACAAAGCGCCGTCGTCTGGATCGGAGAATCTCGAACAGGGCCTGTTCACGCCCATTGATGAGGTGTGGGAGGAGTACTATGATCCTTTGCATGTCCTCCTCCGTGCCGTGCATCGTCGCGACTTTCAATCGTCGCTGGATCGCTTCACCAACTATGTCAAATCGAAAAATAAGATGCCCGTCAGTGGTAATCTTTGGCCACCGTTTCGTCTGCCGTTGCCGGTGGGTGAATCCTTCACCGATCCGTGTCGCATTCTCAACTCCCGTCTCTTTCACTCCACCATACTTTCGATATTCTTTCGGGCGGTGCACACACGCGATGTCTCCGAGCATCTGCTCGCACTGGCTGTTTTTCTGCTAGAGATCGCTGTGGAGACGAGTAATGATATTAATGCCGCTGCCGCCGGCGGGTCATCCTCAACGTCGGGGGCGGGGAATGCTGCTAACGCTGCCGGTGCCTCACCCGTAGCCATGGTGGAGTGTGAGCCGCAGCATCATCAATCGGGTTATTACTATGGCGGACAGCGTCGTGAGCCGCCCAAGCTCTTCCAATGCTATCCCACAGACAATCTGGGCTGTAATCTTCGACATGTGGTGAGCAAAGTGTCACTAAAATCCCGTGATCCTCAGGTCACAACATCCAGTTATCGCTCGAATCCCTTCTATGCGGACCTTGATTTCGATGTGGAAACGGAGGCGAGACGAATGATTGGTGCCGCCTCCTATGGATTGGATGAACTGGACGAGACATCCGGTGCGATGAGTGTGGCACGCAGTGTGGCACTGCAACAGCGCAACAATGCCTTGTCCCGCATGCGGATGGAGGTGGCACTCGTGCCCGATCTATCGGTGGTGGCGGAAACGGGTGTTGTACTCCTCCAGCCCGATGACAGCGACGATGGACACGATAATGCCATGGATATGAGTCCGGGCGCTCAGGACTTTCATCATTTCCCGCTGCAACAGATAACGCTGCCCGAGAGCGGCATGGAGGTGGCCATACGCAGAGATCTCCTGCTTGCGGAGACGACGGCAACGACGACGCCGGGCACGACGCCGGGAACGCTGGCAGCAACGCCAGATGATGAGCGAACCGGACAAACGGGAACTGGGATCGGTTCTAACGACAATGAAATGTTCTCACCCACAACGCCCACTGGTAGCGGAATGCTATTGCCATTTCAACGTGTCCGTCTGCCTGTGGCTGTGCCCAGCAGCAATATGGATGTGGTGCCATCGAATGCACTTGGCGGCCCCGGCGGAGGCGTATCTGGAGGAGCGGGCGGTGGTGCAAGGAAACGTGCCGTTGACATTGCAATCGCCAGTGCCGGCAACAATGATGAGCTGCACATGGATGAGAGTATATTGTCGCTGCTGCTCAAGCTCCATTCGCAATTGAGTGGCAATTTGGATAGCTTTTCGCTGGATGATCATCGCACCACCATATCCACACCTATGGATGTCGATTGCAATGAGGCAAGCACATCCTCAACCTCGACCCCGCCATCGTCGTCGACAGCGTTGGTCGAGCGCTTTCCCAGCTACAACTATCAGAATATCCATGTGTCCAGTTCGCGGGTTGGGGATGGTCCCTTCTTTATTGGTAATCTGTTGCGGAAGATTGCCACACGGGATGCGCAGTGTGCGCAGTGCATCGATGATATACGCGCCCGATTGTGGCCTAATCAGCGGGAGAAACAGGCGGAGGCACGTGCTCGGGAGACCAAGGAGAAGGAGGAGCGACGCAAAATGGCACGCGAACGTCAACAGAAAATGATGCAGGATTTCGCTAATAAGCAGAAACAATTTATGCAATCCGCTGCGGCGGCTGCCAACAACATGGACTTCGGACTGGAGGATGAGGACGAGGAGGCGATGTATGAAGAGCAGCCAAGGGAAAAGGAATACGATTGCATCATTTGCAATTGCACAACGGCCAGCACCGAAACGAATCCCATTGGCCTTGTCGTCCTTGTTGAATCCAGCGGCATTGTTGGCCATCGTCGTCGCATCGCCGATCGCCTGCCGCTGCCCTTGAACGATGCCGACAAGGAGCGACTGAAGCAGACGACCCGCCTGGCTAACGAATTTACGCGTCGCACCAGCTTGCTCAGCGTCAAATTTGGATTGGAATCGTGGTATCTGTCCAATAATATGGCCTACGATAATGGTGTTCATGTCCAGTCGTGCGGCCATCATGTCCATCTCAGCTGCCTGGAGGCCTATCTGAAGACCCTTTACACAACGCAACGTCAACCGGTGCAGGATCGTGGTGAATTCTATTGTCCCGTCTGTCGACAGTTGTCCAACTCGGTGCTGCCCCTCAGCCCCCAGCTGGATAGACCCATGCATCTGGTGCGCTCCGGCAATCAACCGTTCGAGCAGCTCGTCGCCGATCTCACCGATCTGATCAAAGAGAACGAAACGATGCCGGTGAGTGTATAATCCTTACAATCCTCCTTTACTTTACTTACTTTGTCTGATTGAGTTTTGTTGTGCAACAAATGTTGCACCATTTTGCATTTAATAAAATAATATTTTAAATATTTATTTTTTAATTTAAATTGAATATTAATTTTATATTTTATATTTCATTTAACATATTTTCTCATCTCATTTCGGTAGCAACCTACTAAACTAACGGAGGCCATGGGCCACGCCATGGAGGTGATGACGAACATTGCCCAGCGGAAGGTCAAATGTGCCTCGATCACGTTCCGCAAGCTTTTCATCTTTGTGACGTCGATAGCGCGCACCAATCTCGAGGCGGAGATCATACAACGTGGTGGCTCCCTGTGCACCTCGAATGCGACACGCTACAAACCGAAACGGGACTGCATTGTTCCATTGCTCCATGTGCTGTCCGTGCATGTGCGCGTCCTCGTTGAATGGCCATTGTGGAGCAGTTGGGCATCTCTGGCCGGGATGCCGGTTAGCGATACGGAGCCATTGCCCGCACATTGCCGGGAACTGATACCAAGTCTGCTTGCGGATCCCATTGCCCTGCTACTCAAATTCATATTGCTCGCCCCGCTCCATCTCGATCAGGGTGAGTTCGCTTCCCTTCCCCACTTGTCTAAATTGTATTCGATTTGTTGATGATTCTTGCATTATTGCAGATTATTTCACGTGCATGGTTAAGGTGATGTACAATCTGCTCTACTATCAGATTGTTGTCCAATTGTGCGTCACTCTCACCGAACTCGAGTGCGATCACATCCTGGCCAACTATGGCAGCACAGAAGCAAACTCTACCTCCGCCTCCAACTCCAACTCCGACTCCAACTCCGAAACAACATGTGAAACGGCTGCAACTGAAGCAACAACAAATAGCAACAAGAGTTGCAGTTCCAGTTCCAATTCCAGTTCCAGTTGCACTGCCAATAATCTGGGCAGCAATCGGCGCAGCAGCTCGACAAGATACGGTTCGCTGCAGAGTTGCGCACAGTTGGGCAAAGCAATGGCGCTGGTGCTGGAGCAAACGGATCGGTTGACGCATCTGCGACGGGATAGCATACCCAGCACCAGTGCGGCTGGTGCAACAGCAGCTGGTGGTGGGGCAACTGATGAGAGTCCAGCTGGGGCTGCTGCTGAGGTGAATCTCAAGTCAATGGAGCTGCAATTGCAATCGCTGTGCTTACCATTTCTGCGAATAGCGGCGCTGCTGCGTCAGCATTTGTATAGGCACGAGATGCCGGAGATATCGGCGCCCGGTTTAGAGTTTGTGCGTCTCGTTTACTATTTGGAGCTGGTCACCGATTCAATGGACTGGGATTGCTTTAATGCATCGAAGGGATTGTGCTTTATACCCGGCACGGAGCAAACGTTGCCACAATTCTGGTGCAAGCAGCTCATGGATGTGCATCCGCCCAGGGACACTGTTCGCGAGCTAATCCTCATGAATCAGCACTCGCTGTGGCAGCAGCCGCGCCTCCTGGAGCTACCCCGCGAGTATGAGCGTCTCTTCACGGTGAGATTAATTGAAACGAACCCAGAATATATATTTAATACTTTGAATTTTTATCGTTACAGTATTATCATGAGCGTCCCTGCCTCAACTGCTACAAGGTGCCCAAGGAGAGCTCCATTTGTCTGCTGTGCGGCACCATTGTGTGCCTGAAGCAGAACTGCTGTGCCGAAAAGGAATGCTGTGAGGCAGTCCGGGTAAGCCAAATGCTGACCACAATGAACGGGAAACAGTTTTCCAATTGATTAATTGTTTTTTTTTTTTCTCTAAATAGCACACAATTTCCTGCGGCGGCGGCATTGGCATCTTCTTGGTGGTCACCTCAACTTACATCATTGTGATTAGGGGACGACGCGCCTGCCTCTGGGGCTCTTTATATCTGGATGATTTCGATGAAGAGGATCGTGATCTCAAGTGAGTCATTCAATTCGACATCTCCTGTATAACAAGCAGCACTGATTTGATATGTATATAGAAGATACAAGTTATAACCATGGGGAAGTAGAGACTTAGGATACTCACCGGTCCACCGACAGGACATTGTAGACTAAGAAGTCACCTAAATAAACTAGGCAGGTTTTGTGAAAGCGAGGAAGAATCCTCAATGCACAACCCAGCAGAGTGTGTCGCCTTAGCCAGAAGATGATGCAGCTTCCATGTTATGAGTTCCAAAGACAACAAAGATTCACGCATTCGTGCGGGAGCTGGGGTTGATGGCGGAGATATAAGCAGACAATTGAGATAAATAAAACAATAATCTTATTTTCAAGATTATTTTAGTTAATTACATGTATTTCAAGTGAACAGTCTTTAAGGCAGCAAGCAAGGAGTCGCATTGCCTAGTCTCCGGATTTGGAAGAACACAAGAAAGAATTTCATATGACGTAGAAGGTTTTCAAAGACTGTTTTAGTTGTTTCCTTAAATAAACCCATGACGCAATGACGAATTGATAAATAGCCCAACGATTAAGTGCATCTCTTGCAATAAACAATAGCAACTGCAAAATCCTTATTTAGGCTTCCTTTGGGAACAAGCTTCAATTGGCATCAAACAAAGACATACAGAATATATTCTGCTGGAAACCTGGTCCGATACAAAGATAATATGCCACTAAATGTCCGCTGCATTAAATATCAGTTATTTGTTGTTATTTATGTTGTTTTTTTCTTCTTTCTAATGTAGACGTGGCAAGCCGCTTTATCTGAGTCAGGATCGCTTCAATCTGCTGGAATCACAGTGGCTGTCGCACAAGTTCGCACACACGAAGCACACGTGGGTGTTCCATCGGGATCTCTTGTGAAACATGGAAGACTTATTGCGCAGCATCCAGGAGCTGGTTGGCCAGATCTAAACGATCCAATCGAACCCGAAGCGTATCGAAGCGAACGAATCGAAGAAAGAGGCGAGAGGAGAAACGCGCACCAAAACGAAAGCAAAAAATTGCAAACTGCATAACACTGGTCTAAAATTCACTCCTCATTCTCTTCCTCCTCCACCACATCCTCCTCCTCCTGCTGCACCCATATTGTTGTTGCCCAGATATATGTGTATAAATAATTATAGTCGAATTGCTGCTTTGACATACATATATATACTTATATATATATACATATATATATATATATATAGGCAACTAATAATATAGTTCATACTGAGTCATATTTAACATTAATATTTAGGCAAAGCGACAAAGATATCCACACTCAATATACATAAATATTAATCTACACACACATATATATATATATATATATATATATATATATATGCATATGTATCTGTTATATGCGTAAAAGAAAAACAAAAGAACACCATACATACTTAATAACTTTCTAAAACATTGACCTACAAATATTGTTGCGTGTTTTTTGCTCTAATCGAACTTAAAATCGGCATGCCTATATAAAATTAAATGAATTGGATATCGATTGGTATATTCATATAACAACATACATACATATACATATGTATTTATTTGTGTAAGTCTTGATATTTGGTTAGGTTTATTTAAGCTACACACACACACACACAACCTTTGGCCTCATGAGTTTGTGCATGTAAAAAACGAAAACGAAAACGAAGAAAGAAAAAAATTAAAGAATTAATTTAATTTTAAGAAAAAGTAGTAATATGCATATATATATATGTATATAAAAAATATAAAATACAATATAATATATATATATACATATACAGATATGTTTACCAAATCAACATATGCAACATTTATAACGTAATCAAAAACAAAAAGAGTCCAACACAAAAAAAGAATGTTAAAAAAAAAATAAGCGTATTGTGAGAATTGTATGAATTGTGAGAATTGCTTAGAAAATTAGTGAAAGAACATGACAGGCAGGAGAGCGACAAAGAAATATTAATGACGACATACAGAGAATGGAGAGAATCGAGAAAGTGAAAGAGAGAGAGGGCGTGCTTAGAAAAAGACAGACTCACATCGATCGAAGAGAGTATGAATTGTGTAAAAATGTTTGTGAATTTGTTATCAATACTAACAAAAATAATTGCAATATAATATTGTTTACTATCCAATTGTGTAATACTAGAAATCCATGGCGTTAGTGAGATTAGATCAAGCATAATCTTAGCATCTATTACAACTATACTTAAATATTTGTTTATTCATTTTGTGTTTGAAATCTCAATACTATAATTAGGTACAACAACAAAAAGTTTGTCTAAATTGTCAATTCGTGAAAACTTTGTATTTTACTTTAAATTAAAAGTGCAATAATTGAGAAAACACAAATCAATCATAAATACATATATATATATATATATATATATATGATTTTTCCTAATGGAAAAATACATACAAATTGTCGTTGGTAATTTTTACATAACGTTCCTTTCCTCTCTGAAGGATGATTATCGTGCTCTCTGATGTTTTTGTTTCATTTCTTTGTTTGTTTTTTTTTTTTTTGTACTTCTCGCCTCTAGTTCTGTTCTATATATACCAATTTGTAAACCGAGGAAAAGTGTGTGTGTAAAATGATGTTTTTTTATTCAGTTTTTGTTCATTGTTCGTTGATCTTAGTGTTTTGTGGCGTATTATAATTGTAAATATTAAATAGAAACCCAAATTTCAATTATTGTAATAATCATATGCAAATATGTATATATATATATATGTGCATATATATATATATGTAAATGTAAAAGAAATGCATCAAAGTTATTTAGCAAAAGACAGAAGGGAGCAGAAACTGCGTATACATACATACATAAATAAATTAATAAATGCATGCGTCAAACATTACGTTTACATATTTAAACTATATAGAACAAGAAAAACTCAAACTGTAAAAGCAAAAATCAATTATCTTTTTTTTCGCTAGTTTTTAATTAATAATATATCGAATTTTTTTGGTTTTGCGTTGATATATAACTAAGTATACATACTTATATAAATGTATTGGCAAAGGCACGCTATGCAATAAATATTTCGATAAGTATCGACATGTATCGATAACTATTGAACGGTTATGGCTCGCGCAATTCCCTAAATAAATTTAAATTCGAAATGAATATATGCAAAGATGTGTGTGTTTCAATTTTTAATTATTTTCAGATATCCTAGATATATCCTTGATATATATATCCGAAGAGCACGTACATCATTAAGATAGATTTCTAATTATGAAGGGATCTTCAGCCTTGGGCTACTTCCTGAGGGGACATTATCATATCAAAATATGCAAGATGGCCCCATAATCCGTGATTTAACCGATTTAAAGTTTTTCTTGTAAAAGAGAAATGCGATTTTAGGTCGTATATCAGCCATATCATTAAGGATTTGAAAAGGACATATATATTTGTGTTCACAGGAAAAATGTATATCGATTGGCATTCAAAATTTACACGATTCGATACAAAATTTATCCATGGCTATTTCAAAGACTATCCGGATAATAGCAAGCGATAGCGTTGGTCCTGACGATTCTAGCGCACCATGTCCTTCATAAATCTGTAAGGAATTTGGCGGTTTAGTGCAATTGTTTCAGCTTTTTATCATCCCCAAAGAATGCTTTAAAACTTGTTATCTTATAAAACCAATTTGCACTATAGGTTTTACTGTACATTCTATATAAGGAACAAGAGAATAATAAGTAAATTAGAAAAGTTGTAGTTTCACATTTGTTTATTTATTTTACATTTTCATTCGCTCATCTTAAAAAAAAATTCGACCACAAAAACAAACGATTCAATATAGCTTTTGTAAGCTAAAACCAAAAAATGTGAGTGTGCTTCTGAGCTGTTGGTGTGGGCCTTGCTATTAGTATATGGATATACAGTGAGTCCATAAAGTGTTTGGACACAGGAAAAAATTCGCATTTTCCAACTTTTTTTCAGATTGGATTTTTTAAGCAATTTAAAAGAAAGATTAACAAGATTCATTCATTGAAACAATTGTGAAATTTTTAAAACCAAAATTATCCATTCTTTGGACTGTCCATAAAGTGTTAGGACTATGGCTGTTTTATATGGCCATTGGTATATTATAGCCACCAGATTGGAAAAATTGGCATATACTTAATTAAAGGTAATCCGAAAACTTAATAGTAGGAAAATAAGAAAATAAATTAAAGTCAATAATAAAATACTTTTTTGTTGCAAAAGGAGTTGGAAAATGTGAATTTCTTCCTGTGCCCAAACACTATATGGACTTGCTGTATACGAATAGTGTGGAATGAGGTGGGTGTGGGTTCGTTTATAGAAAAAGACAGAGAGAGAGTTTGTCGCATATATGTCAGATATACCGCCAAAAAAAAAATATATATATAGCTCTATGTGATGTATACATTATGCATGTACAGGGCGGCTGTTTAGCAAGGAGCTATGTGTGCGAGTGTAACTGTGTGTATCTATGTGTGTGTGTGTGTGTGTGTGTGTGTGTGTGTGATTAGCTAAAGCTATGCCTAAATATGCCTTACACTTAGTATATAATTAAACAATATAACGATTTCATTGTCTTTATTACTTAATGATTAATGGAGATTCTGATTGGCTTGGCTGCAGCTCCAGCCTAAGCTGCAGCTCCAGTCTAAGCTTCATCTGATCATGCTCCTGCTCCTTCGGCTATTTAAACTAAGAACTATTAAAATATCTCAGACAGACGACGATTGATGATTGGCGCCTTTTCGCACAATTTATAGCTATTTTTTGGTATCGTTATTTATTGTATTCCCCTGCTGTTTATCCTTCACCTTTTCCGCCACCTGCTCGTGCTCGTTGAGCTCCTCCTTGCTGGATGGAGACGGTGTTTGCGTTGTCGCCTCGGCCATTATGGATGCCTTGGCTTTTGGCTCGGCTTTGCTCTCCATATACGTCGTCTCCAACTTCCGTTTCACTTTCGCACTCTTATCGATCTCGTCCAAGGCTACGGACATCGTCAGATTGCTCACACTGGGCGGCGATTGCGTTGCGTTGTCCGCTTTTTTCTCCGTCTCTAGATCGATCTCCACATCGGAGTCCATTTCATTCTCAGAGAACGATAGCGAATTTCCCGCCCGATGCACCTGGATGCGTCGACGATCCTGTAATCAATCACAATCACAATCGCAAAATGAATATTGTTACTGGTGATGATGATGAACATATTTACCGTATTTAAAGTTGTTGGCTCGGAGCTATATCCATCGAAATCCTCATCCTCATCCTCGCTAAACAGATCCGCTGTATCCAGCCGTACAAATGTCTCGGGCAGCTTGCACACAATTTGTGCCAGATCGATGAAGGTGTATTCGTTGAGGGAGGCGTGATTGCCGCGCTTCGGCGGCTCCTTGTTGAACCACTGATTGAACCGACCCAAGCGACCCGCCTTCGCCATCGTGTCGAAGTAGTTCTTACCAAATACATACCCAACGTCCCGTATCTCATCGAAACTGCCAAATGCAAGCGTTTTATACTTATCTATCGGCGGTCGTATATACTCGCAATAGTCCGAGTTTTTCACTTCCTGTAATCAAGAAAAAACGAAAACAATGAAATGAGTCCATGGTGCAACTGCATAAGCTTTTTTAAGGTAAAAACAAAAAATGATCAACTCTCAAACTGTTAACAGCGCAGCAAGGAACTAGTGAATGATTGATCCTTCTCTACCTGTGTGCACACAATCGAATTCATTGTTATTAGAAATACTCCTGCTGTAAGCAGGAGGAAATTTGAAATGTATTTCGTTTGTGGAACTATTTGACACCGTCGAATAGAATCCACACAGATAACATTAACATTGTGGATTTTAGTTTTGAGGTCTATATATAACTACTAAGGTGTAGATAACAAATTGAATTCATAATGGGATCTTTTCGCTGCTGAGAGGGAGAGTGAGATAGAGAGGGAAACTCACCTCCAGCTGACGGACGCAGGAAACGTAGGCGAGACGCGATTGTATGTCGGGCAGATCGGGCACTTTGACCGGTGAGGTAAAGGGATTCCATTTCTTATAGAGCAGCCACCAGCCGCTCAGATCATCACCATAATTGGTCAGATCCGTGTCATCCTGTGAGCCCACATCAATGGCAATAATGTGAGCGGCGCCCAAATTGTGCATAACATCAGCTATGTTGTTGTTATTGATTATGTAAGATAACATTTGTATAAATAAGTGTTGGCAATAATTGCTAATCTTAGAACAATAATTTCTGTTAATCGAGATGTGTTCAGTTGAGCCAGAGTGTTGGATTCTGTTACCTGTGACTGTTACTGTTAATGTTACCTGGGACATTGTTTGTATAGCATCCATCGAGCAGCAGGTGACCATCGCGATAGTCACAGAAGGGGGGAAAGACGCCGGCAATGGACATACTGGCGCGACAATAGCGCCACAGATGACCTGAACATAACGGTATCACGCAAAAAGGACAAAGCGCACATTTGTATGTATATGTGTGTGTTGGTGTGGTTTGTAGACGTGGACAAGATATGTATACCATAACGCATATTTGTGTACATATGTATGTTTGTTTGGTTTTGTGTGGAGGAGATGGGGGGGAGGTAAATAGAAAGAGAGAGAAAGAAAACACAATTATATTGCCATTTTTGGGTGTCTGTGTGTGTATGTGTGTGAGTATACAGTTATTTTTTTCTTTTTGATTACTTTAGTGCTAAGATACGATGAAGATTCATGTTAAACTTTTCAAATAAATCACATATAGATATGAAATAGATAAAGTACATAAACTAAAACGATAATATAAATACATATGTACATATGCATTAGTGCATTTATGTAAACGAATACAATTTACAAATTGAAAAGAGAGCAAATTTAAATTAACTAATTAAAATCTGTGTGCTATGTCTGCCGTTGTATGTGTATGTGGTGTGTGTTGTATTTACACATATATATACACGTATGCGTATGTATGAGAATATGCGTGAGAAACAAAAACGAAAACAAGATGAATACTTTGGCAATACACTCCACAAACCATTCTCATCAGCAAAAGCAAGAATAACAGAATAACAACATGTCAGAGGAA
Source organism: Drosophila seclusa (assembly GCA_035043575.1). Taxonomy (NCBI): domain Eukaryota; kingdom Metazoa; phylum Arthropoda; class Insecta; order Diptera; family Drosophilidae; genus Drosophila; species Drosophila seclusa. Next base: position 55,991 of record JAWNMX010000428.1, on the reverse strand, counting down.
CGTGTGCGTGTTCGTAAGGGACGTTGGCGAGGCCGAGGGCGACGGGGAGGGATCGCTGCTAGTCGAATATAAGGAAACGGAAACAAGTGTGCAACCCCAACCAACATGGCCAATTAACAGTTAACAGTGGCAGTCATACACAAATATTAAATCCAACACTCTGCGCTCTCTAAATTCCGAAAAATTTGATATTGAAAGAAATGATTATCATCGGTGGGGTGGAGGGGTTGGGGGGGGGAGGTAAGGTAATCGTATTGCTAATTTTAGTTGCTAGTTGCTATTTACCTGGCAAATTATTAACATAGCCGCCATCCAGCAGAAGATGTCCATCTTGTGGATCGCATAACGGCGGCATATAACCGCTGAGTGACATTGAGGAGCGCACAAAACGCCACAGAGATCCTGCGACAGATTTTTTTTTGCAAGTGAGCGAGCATTTTTATGTAAATGTTTGTGTGTGCGAGTGTGTGTGCGAGCGTGTGTGTGAGTGTGTTTGTGTGTGTGGGAAGAGAAATAGAGAGAGAGAAACAGCTTTGAGTTTTGAGTTAGGTGAAAGCGAGCAAGAGAAAATTAAAAACCAATCACGTTCATGAATTAGAATTTGTTTTATGTTATTTTTTATCTATTTGGCAGCAGCAGGTTAGTTCTAGCCAATAGACACCAACACGAACGCACAACATATACATTTATACATGTGTGTGTTTTGGCCGAAGACAATGAAAGAGATAACATGGAGGCCGAAAACAAAAGACATACACACACACACACACACAGAAATAACATCTTGGAGAGAAGCACAATAAATCTCCAATTGGGCGACATATTATGGAGGGAAAATTTGTTTCCTTTGTAGAGAGTGGAGTGCGTCAGTGCCTCTCTTTTAAGTGTGCTGCAAATCTATGTACGAGTATGTATGTATATGTATGGATATGTATGGATATGTGTGTGCCTTTGTGTTTGTCCTACAAGCTACATACACACATATATATGTATATAAAAAGACTCAAACACCAAACTAAGAAACAAATATTATGCACAAACTATATAAATACAATCAAATTAAATAAACTTAAACAACACAATTAGAAGCATTCGATAAAAAAATAAATAAAATAAAAACAACGAAGCAAAAAACAAAAAAAAGGCATCATCATTATATGTGAAAGCAGCTTCAACTAAAAGAAAGCTTATGAATCTTAAACGAGCATCTTAATGAGTTAGTGAGCGAGAGAGAGAGAGAGAGAAAGAGATAGCAACAGCAGATGGAAAGATATGTGGGATGGGTGGATGCAGCACTCACCATTGGTATGGATGCGATGGCAGCTGGCGGTTATGTCGGTGGTGAGCGTAAAATACGGTATCCATAGATCCTCGATGGTCACATCCCCAAAGGTGTCGTGTATGGTTTTGTTGAACTCACGGCCAGAGAACATCGATGTGATTGGATACGTTAAATCCATCAGTTGAAGGAACCATTTTGTCATTTTCTGCATAGACAACAACAACGATAAAATATGTAAGTTTTCAACTCGAATAAAAACAACTATTGCGACTACGATATACCCTGAACCCCCAGCTGTTAGGTATGTATACTCTGGTTTTATTGCTGCTTTAAAATTGCGAAACGGATGCAATAATCGATAAAATGAAACAAACTTGATCTGCGCGAGGTACACAAGAACCTATATTCCAAATTGAAGTTGAGATACGCTTTTTCATACAGGCAGACAGACGGACAATGGTATTGAACCTGATCCAGAATATGTGTACTCTATGGGAACAGCGTTGTCGAAACCATTTTCAATGGGTTAAGGGTACGAGGTACGATTGAGAACATAATGCTAATTTGAATGCTAATGTTAACATAACTAACATAATAAGCCGGCGGCTGTTAACATACTTTTGACCATTCGCGCGCCTTTTGCGTGACGGTGGTAATGTTGCGCTCCGAACACCAGAGGGCGCCCATTAGGGCGCCAATGCTGACTCCTCCGACCATATCAATCGGTATACCAGCCTCCTGTATGGCCTTTAGCATGCCGATGTGTGCGGCGCCACGTGCACCGCCACCGCCCAGAACGAGACCAATCGAATTGCCCGTTAGCCAGCGAGCAAGACGCGAGAAATCGGAATGCATATTGGGCTCGGATAGCAGCACGCGGCTATAGAGATCGTTCTACAAATAGAGAAGAAGAAAGAGATGAGGAGAGAGACTTATTCAAAAAGGGATTCGACTCGACACGATTGGATTGGATTCCATTCGATTTGGCTTACAATGCGGTATTGACTTTTGCGTGTAAAGATGCGCTTGACGCATAGGACATGATGATGCTTGGTCACCCAGGGACGGGCATTTAGCCAGCTGAGCGTATTCGCCGGCTTCGCATTCGTCGTCTCTGGATAGAGGAGCACCAGTTCTTTTTGTGTCCGCATCGCCAGCTTATCGATCTCGCGCTCGAATTTTGCAACCAAATGCGAACGCTCACCGAGGCCGACAATTAACACGACATCCGCCTGGCGCATGCAACGCTGTGTCCACGGACTCAGCGAGCTGTCGCACTGGTACAATGTGATAATATTCCGATCCTCCTGCTGGGCCAGCCATGATGTCAAACGGTATTCGTTCGCTGTCTCAAAGATGTTTGCGCCCAACTGTTTGCCAACCACTTCCGAGGTTAGGCGCAGCACAGGACCTGCAAATGGAATCGAGGATGGGAGCATTACATATTTTGAGCACACCGAAAAGTAAAACCAATAATTTTGTAAAGTCCGTCTGACCGTCCGGGCACCCTTAAAGATAGAGCCCTCAAACTTGTAGTTTTAATAAATCGATAAAACTGCTTATGTCCCTCAATTTTAAAGATAAATTCACCAAACTTGGAAGGTATATTTCATCTACCATAAAAATCGGAAAAGCCCGCATTTTCCACAATATTTAAGCTAAAGTCCCCAATTTCCGCCCGTTCGGGCTCCCAAAACCTGATACCTTGTGTGTGTAAATTGATGAAACCAGATATCTCACATAATTGGAAAGCTAGGATCAGTAAATTTGAAATATATGTTGCCAGTAACACCTATTTTGGACCATGCCACTCTCGCCCAAATAAACGGGCAAGCCCTAGCCGCATCTCCCGCAATTTCAGAGCTAAGGCTATCTTAAAAATGGAAGGAACCTAGGAACCTCCTACGGCCACAAAAATTCACAAAAACCAAAACTGGAAGGTAGATGACTAGGAAACCCTCCTTCACAGATGGATACTTTTTGGCTACAGCCACCCTTGATCTGTTGCACCTGATATCAGAGCTGGTATTCCTCGTTTCAGTATCAGAGTATTTCGCAGCGAGTTATGCTCGACTGCAGAACGTGTGCTTACCAATGGCGCATAGCGAATGGTACAGCTCGTAGGTGAAGGGCGTGAGGGGCACATCATCGGTGATGGGCACTAGGGCGACTGTGGAATACTTGTGCGTTACCGGATTGGCCTCGACCGGTGTTCCGTACGCATTGCCGCCCCGCGTCTGCATCGAGCCGAGAAAGCGATGACTGAGAAAACTGATCAGGCGGGTGACGACAATCGGATAGCGCAACTTGATTGCATTGAACAGTCCCTCCGGCAGCTTGGCCAGCTCCGAATCCCGCACCGCCATCACTGTCGTTGTACGCGATGTTTCCGTTATCATTTCGACAATGCCGACGAGATCACCCTTGCCATATTCACCGACGATTTCTTTTTTGCCGTTCGGTTGCGTGATGACGGAACGCATGCGTCCGCTTAGCACAATATAGGTGCTGTCGCTGTTCTCGTCCTGCCGATAGACGGCACGTCCCGACTCCAGGAATATCCAGTCCAGGGCATAGTCGCACTGACGCACTAGCGGCGACAGACGACGCACAACCCCATTGCCCAGATCGAGAACGATGCGCGGTCGCTGACGCATTATTCTGCAAGAGATGATTGAGCGGATCAGGAATAAGAGAAGTGTGGGTAATGGGGATTCAATGGGGATTCGCTACTCACTGATAGATGGCGGCACGGCGTATAAAGGCAACGCGACTATTGTTCCTTGAACGGATCGTATAGGCGCTCGCCTCACCGGTGAGCATCGCCAGACCGCCCACAATCTCGCCGGGGTGCACAAAATGGATGAGCATATCGGGCTTGGCGTCCTGCTTGGCACTGGCACGCGTCGCATCCGCATTGCTCTGATAGACGGCCAAAGTGCCGGTCATGACGAACCAGATGCACACATCGTCCGCGTTGCCCTCGGTGATTAGAGTCACGTTCGGTTCCAACTCACGGACCACAACAAATGGTTCTATGATGTGGGCATCCTCCTCACCAAGTCCCAGCTCCAGGCGCAGACTGTCAACGGCCGAGGATTGCACCAGCCGCTGATCGATCGTAATCGGACTGGACGCTGGACTGGCTGCGGCAGCTTCACTCGCATGCGACGTGGAACTCCGTCGCGATGAATGCTGCTGCTGATGATGGTGTAGATCAATGTAGGGCGCATCGCCATGCATCTCGTGGTAATTCAGGGTATTAGCATTGGGATTGGGATCCGGATCAGATAATGTGTGCTCCTCGCGCGACAAACGCAACATGGGCGATGTCGGTGTCCTTGTCGTGCCCAGCGGACGTGACTGCGTTGCCAGCGACGTCTGCAACAGCACGTTGCTAACTGCATGTCCAGCGGGCGGATTGCTGCTAACCTTGCTCCGCATATGGTTCTGGACGAGCTCTGCGTTGAGGCCCAAATAGTTGCGCAGCGCTGTGAAGAGCACACGCTGCAGCCGGATCATTATCACCTGGATGACGCGGATCATCACATCCGGATTCTCCTCAAACACCTCCTCGAAGGCCTGCTCCACACATATGCATATATACGAAGAACAATAGGAAGAAGATGAAGAAGGAGGAGCAATTAGTATTAGTATTAATTTGAAGCCAGTGTTGGTTAATCAATTTAGTCTACATTGCAATCGAAAAACTTGAAGAACCATCGAAAGTGGATAAACCGGGTATAATGGTTTTATGCTTGAGTATGTAACAGGCAGAAGGAAGCGTCTCCGACCAGTGGCTTCTTATTGATATCTAATATATTACATCTGTCAATCAGCTGGTGTTCAGGTTAAATCGTAGTCGTGTTCGGGCGAGTTCGACTAGGACATACCCTGGGAAAAACGATTAAATTAACTTGTCACTCGACCATAGAGCTTATGTGGTCGGTGGAGGCGTTCTTTAGCTTGTTACATACATATCGACAACTTCAGCATACCCTATTTACACCCAATTTCAATGAGTACAGGGTATAGGCAACAGTTTGAAATCACGAATGAAAAACAATAAAATTGGCAACAGTGTGGCAACGCTGGTCAGTTGGTCTTACCTGCATGGGCAGCCGAATGACGACTGATTTCTCGATGGCCTTGGCCGTAACGGTTTTGTAGAAGCTCGAATTGCCCGAGAGCACATCGATGAAGCTGAGAAGTGAGGTGACAGACTCACCCTTGCGCACCGTCTTCAGTGAGAGTGTGCTGCCATCGGCATTGCAAATGTACACATTGATCATACCGGACTGTACGATGTAGACACTGTCATCGGGATCGGTGATCTTGAACAGATAGTCGCCGGCCATTAGCTGCAGGATTTGGGTGTGTTTGCAGAGCTTCAGAAAGATCGGTTTCTCGAAATGGCCAAAGATGCGTATGCTCTGGAGCATATAGAGGGCATCCGGCGGCACACGATCGCTGCCCTCGATTGACTCCTCCAGATATTCGGCCGGGGGCTCCACCGTCTTCATCTCTAGCGGCCGATTCTCACGCTGCAACTGCAGTATCCGTCGGGCAAAACGCATCACGGCCCGCCGCTTGTAGCCCTTCCCGCTGCTGTACATCTGTCCGCTCACGTACTTCATATTGCGCAGCATCCGGCGGCCATAGAACAGCATCTTGTCACGTTTCCGAAACCGCAAGCCTCGATGATCGGCACCCGTCGCCGCCGATGTTACCGCACTCAGCGATCGGGCAATCTCATCCCGGAGACGGAGACGTGCCATACGTTTAAAGTACAGGATCCCCACGATTAACAGCACTCCGAGCAGAAACAGAAACCAGTACATCTGTAATCCGTATATCTAATTAGCAGTTATCGATAAAAAGAGAATTCAAAAAAGAGTGTTTCAGTGTGTTTCTCTACAATCGAACAAGAATCAGTGTTAAGTCAAATTTGTTTTTTTTATTTATGGAGTTGTTGATTAACGATAACTGTTTCCGATAACACCCTTTGAAGAGTGCAATGCTCTTTCATTTATTGCATTTCATTTCATTGCCTACACACATAAATGATAGCCATGTCTTTGCGATAGGTTCAGAACTAAAATACGCGACTATTTCAACTCGACTGCGCTGATATTGATCGGGAATACGTATCGATGTATATGTTGACATATATATACACATATGGACTTTAATGCGTTACACATTTTGCAACAATATTAAAACACCTGCAACACTCTCTATAGACACACACACACACACATACATATGCACATTTGCCCATCTCTCATTTCAAGCACAAGCGAAAAGTTATGCATATGAGCAGAGCGCATTAACAGCCTCACTCAATCTTACTTACTCACTCACTCTCTTACAAGCACACACTAAAACTCTCTCTTTCTCACACAGTCACACGTCTTCCTATGAATTGTCATTTTTTTTTTTTTGCATGCATTCGCTCAATGTTAATGTTAATGCTGACGTCGCGTCGGTTGTTGTTGCTGTTATGCATGCCGCTGCCTTTTCCGCATTTGTAGCTGCGGCTGCTGCTGCTACTAATGTTGTTGTTGTTACTATTTGTTTATAGTTTATTTTTGTAACAGGTTTCAGTGTTCAAGTACGGCAAATATAAATCAAAACAACTGAAGCAGCGGCATAGAAAATTCAAATTGGAATCGCAGTAGACGCAATTATAAAACAACAATAGCAACAAAGATTGATCATTTTGTTGCCGATGGTCTTATTTTCAATTAATTGCAAAAAATCGTAACAGGTGCTTTTACCAGCTGCTGCTACTGTTGACGTCGCAGTCACGATAACACAATTTTCTAAATAACTGCGATTTATGGGTACAGTATAAACACACATGCAAACATAAATACATTCGTGAGTAACTGTTATGTGTGTGTGTGTGTTGTGAAGTATTCACACGCACTGGCGATCAGTCTTTTGTATTCCTTATGTCTTATACTTTGTATGCGTATTGCGAAACGGGTATGCCAAAGTTGTCTGCATGCAAGAAGCAGAACATACAAACATATGTATAAATATATATTCGAAATATGCCTTGATTAATATATTTTTCTATTAATTCAAAAGTTTAAGTTCTTGGTTCTATTATAGGGTATTTCGTGGTTCCACAATGCGCTGCTGTTTTTGTTATTATGGATCAACGCCTGACAACAAGTCACAAGGCAAACACAAAACAAAACAAAAGAAGGGAAGAAGAAGCAGATAAAAAAAAGAAGAGCAGTTCCCAATTGATTTGGCCCCAAGGGGTTAATTGAATTATTGTAAACTGATTTTGACTGGAACAGTGGGGGATTGTGGGTGGTGGTTGGTTTATCTGCACGTGCATGTTATTTAACGGAAAAACAAAATCCCAATGACTAATCAAAATTGTAATCAGCTATAACTAAGCACTCTTGATGCGCTTTCGGGGTCAGGCTTTATGTTATTGTATGATAAGAAGAAAAATACACACACACACACATAGAAAGAGAGAGAGTCAAATCTATGCCTGCAAGTGCGAACATGTTTACATAAGAAGGTTGGCAGCTTTTTTTTTGTCTGCGAATCAAAATCAAAGCAAGTCAACGTTTTATGTTGACGGAAGTGTGTGCAAAAATATATATTTATGACAAAAAGCCAAGCAGACACATACACGCACACCCCACTCACACGTATATGGCTTGCGCGTGTGATAGCCAAAAAGATCTTTTGTCTCGAGATGAAATAATAAACACCCAACAGCAACAACCACAACCAGAACTAATACTTGGTACAGTGGCAGTGACAAAAATATGTACATCCATAAAAGTGAGAACTTTTGCAGTTTGTACTCAATAAAAACTGCGTACATAATTTAATAGCTTTACACATGGACGCCTCATAAATGTTTAACATGACAATTGATTGCCAGTTGTTAAATAATGGAGTCGAATTTAGACACATGTGCACCACATTGTGTAGATACCTTTGGGAAAGTAACAGTAGCCGTCAAGTGCACGTGCAAAGATCACAGCCGTTTCTTTTGAAGACACCAACCAAATATCCTGCCCTTTACATGAGTCATGACGAGCCCCCTTCCCCACCCCCTTCGCAATCGGCACTATGGCAAATAAACAAAGAAAAACACACAAAACATTTGCCTTGTGTCTGTGTGACAAATGTATCTGTGTATGAGTGTTGTAGACTTACCGCTGCTGCGATTTGCTTGTACACATATTGAAACCAAGCATCGGAGAATAATGTATCATAACAGCCGGTGGCGCTCGCACGGAGCAGCTCCAGGACATCCATCTGTTCCTCCTGTTCTTGTTGTTTTTGTTATCCTTCCTTGCACGCCTATTCGTGTTGCCTAACTTGTTGTTGTTGACTTTAAAAATGAGGAAATGTTTTTGCAATAGTTGTTTGTTGTTGGTTGTTTTCCTATTTGTTTTCTGACCACCCCCGCCAAATTGTACACAACACAGCGAGCACGCGGGAAGTAGACAGAGAGAGAGAGAGCCGCAGATAGAGATGGAGCGAGGTAGTTTGACAAGAGAACGTTTTGTTATTGTCGTTTTGCTACGTTCTCGGCTGCGGCTGCTGCAGCTGTTGTTGTTGTTGTTGCTGCTTTGTTACTTTGTTGAATGCTGTGTGCACTTTGGTTTGTGTATTGGATATTAGCGGTGTCCAACCACACTCTTGACGCAGCACACAGTACACAATTGTAGATTTGAGCGTTCTTTTTTTATATGTATGACGTACATATACATAAGCACATACGCATGTGTGTGTGTGTATAGATTATTTATTTGCTTTGTGCAATTCTCACGCATTCAATGTTGGTTGTTGTTGTTTGAGGCGTTCCCCCGCCACAACACCCCTTCCTGTTGGGTTGCTTATCACCAAAAGTGCAACAAAAAAAAATAATACAAAAAAAAAATTAAAAAAAAAAAATGTTCGATAAAGCTCGTTCTTTTTTTTTTGTTTGTTTGTTGGCCCTCTCCCTCACTCACTCACACTGTCACTTTGTGAGGCAATTTTGATTTGTAAATTAAAGTAAAGTCAACTAAACTAAACTGGCCAAAACAGAAAGAAATGAGCGTCAAATGCGAATTTTGTTCTGTTGAAAAAGGATGCAAGCAGTTGTTCTGGTTGCCCATAACACAACACGCCGCACACCGTACACCTTATCCGCTACACACAATATATTTTGTTTCTCGAAAAACTTCCGATTTAAGTTAACTTTATTCTGCTTCGATTTTGATTCGCGTTGTTCTCGTTCTGTTTCTGGCTGTGTGACCAGCCTGTCAACTTGACTTGCCTGCTGTGCAACAGCTGTTAACCACACACCACTCACACACACGCACTCTCTTACACACACATGCTTAGACGCATTCACATTAACATTGGTGCTGCCAACTTGGTGACAAGCGCGTTGACAAGTCTATGTTACAAATTCGAAACGATTAACAGTTGACTGCAATTTGCTATTTGTCTTGTTTTTTTTCATTGTTTCGCGTTTGGTTAATTTCTTTTAATTGTATGTATTTGTTTCTATTTCTGCACTGCTCATAATTGACTTGTTTAAAATTTCTGAAAACCACACGGCATGCAATGCACAAATACTTCAACTTTGAAAATATGCAGTGATTAACAACTGTAAAATTTTTGTACATACGCTATGTGTGTGTGTGGGCCATTATAAATATTAATGGATTGTTTATTTAAGGATTTGGTACGGCTAAGTTGTCTGCAGCGTAAAGCTTCGACCGACGGTGAAATCTGCAGCTGCACTTTTAGAGATGAGCGAGTGACACGACATAACGACTTACATTTAATAATACCACAATTAAAAGACTGGAAGCAAGAAAATCAAGAGAAACCGAATAAAATTGTGGAGTGGAGTGTACATTTTGTATAAATAAAATCTTAAAGACCTCATTTGCATATTCAAGTAAGAATATGAGAGTAAATAAAATAGAAAAAATTTAATTTACCAATTGTAGCTCGTGTTTGATTCGTGTTAAATAAAAAAAAACCCACCACTCGCTCACATTTCTTGCAGACAATCAGACATTTTGCCTTTTAACACACTCTCATTACGTTCGAAAAGTCCGATCCGAAAAGTAACGTGCCAAATGGATGTAATGAAATGCAATAACGCTAATACCGAGTGCAGCCAAAAAGAAATACATATGTAGATTGGATGGGTGGCTGGATGGATGGATGGATACATGATGCATTCAAGAAATTAACAGAGCATGGCGCCAGTTGAGTTTGCCAAGCATGTTAAGTAGTCGATGGCAGTTGGCACGTCAGGCTGCCTGGCTGGTTGGCTACTTTAGCTACTAATTTGGCTTGTAGGGATAGCTGTAAACCAAATGGCGTGGCGTCAGTTATCTAGCGGCAATTCGTCAAGTTCAAGTTATGCGCATTTCCTTTGCCCATTTACCGTTACAAATGTTGTATTCATTTTTATTTTTTGAATTTTTTTTTCAAATCAACGTCCTAACAGCACTTTCGCCAAGTTGGCAAGACTTGCCACAGTGCACAAGTTAATTAAAAGTCCACCAACAGCTTAACAGTCCAATATAACATATGTGTAGAAGACACTGTTAATTGACGTTAACAGTATCGAAATGAGTTTGCAAATACTTAACTAATTATACTCTTCTCGTTTTTATGTTAACGTTGTTACGCGCCTTGCATTTGTGTGGATTTTTCTTATGCATTGGCTCTGTTGAATGACATACACATATTTGTGATGCTCACAATTGCGTTAACAGATGTGCTGCGCTAACAGCCCATTAACATTATGTTAGAAAGCGGTTCGATTTAAATTGTATATGGCTCTGGCAACGGGTTTTCATTCCAATTTGAGAGCAAGTCGTGAGCGGTTGTGTTCTTCATCCGAATCATTGTGGTCCTATTTGTGCGCGCATGCGTCTGTCAGCCAATTTGAAAAAATCGTGAAAAAATCCTTTTGCCATACAAAAAAAGAAAAGCACACACACGAGTGTGAATAGGCGCGCCAGTAAAAAAATCAAAAGCATTCAATTCGAAAAAAAATAACTACTTACAAATTTAATTTACCTGAGAAAAAGCAATCATCATATATATATTTTTAATAATTATCGTCTGTGATTTGTTTACGTTTTTTTTTTCTGATTTTTTAACTGTGAGTGGAACTTAAACTGCGGCCAAACTTTGTTCGTCTATCCAACTAAATTCGTTTTGAAGAAGTGAAGGGTGCTACAGACTTACACACACATACACACGCACGCACGCACACCACACACACACACACACACACAGACGCGCCAATACAACTCTACACACAGACGTAGTAGTTGAAACACCGGCAAAAGCAAAAGAGAAGCGCAAATAGAAAACGGCGAAGAAAGAAAAACTAAAGCTTAACGAAAGCGGCACAAAGATAAAGAGAAAGAGCGTCAAGGAGATACAGAGCGAGAGAGAGAGAGAGACAGCTCTTGCAAAGGATAACAAGCAGAAACGACCATTTAAAACGGTAATTTAACTACTACACCAAGAAAGCAAAATCTAACAATAACAACAAAAAAAGCAAACATTAAGCGAGGCTCAGTGAACAACAAAGAAAGTAAGTGAATTCCTTTCAACATGCCTTGCCCCCAAACATGGCACCAAATGCACTCCCAGGCCAACTCTTCTCTTTAACACATATAGACACACACACGTATATACATTTCTTTCTCGTTATCTCGCTCTTGCTCCAGTTGCAGGTGTTAGCGCTTCAAGCTTGAAGCTTGCTTTTGCCCCGTCATAAAAACTATGGCAGCTTCATTTTATAGGTTTTGATTATCAGCTTCTCCTTTTCTTCGGCTTCGGCTGCTGCTGTTGCTTCTTGGCTTGCTGTTGGCATTGTTTTTGCCGCGCCTCGTTTTTGACTTTTCCAACTACGGCTAATTGCTTTGACATTGGCATTCACTGCCATCATTAAGCTCGCTCTCTCTCTCTCTCGCTCGCTTGCTCTCTCCTCTCTCTCTCTGTGTCTCTCTGTCAGCGTTGGCCAGATGAATGATGATTACCTGTAAGTTTCTCTGCTTCTTGCTCATCATCTTGGTTTCTTGTTCTTGGTCCCAATCAAACACAGCACGCAAAAGCTAACAGATGTAACACGCACCCCAACACCGTTCACCGCACACACATACATATACATGTACGTGAGTGTGTATATAAATGCCTAACTGTTCTTGTCAATCAATTTGTTGGCTGGCGCTCTTTGTCTGCGACATTCGCATTTTATTAACTGTAGATTGCGCTGATTCTGAACTGCAGCAGCATCTAATGTCAACTTTCAGTGTTGTGCGCTTAACTTTTATTTCTCTGACTTGAATTTTTAGCGTTTTCGTTTTTGTGCACGTATTTTCCTTTGTTCCTTTGGCAAAAAAAACAGGAGAATTTCGTGTGTATCTCTTGTTCTCCATTCTGCGCCTGCTGCCATTGCTGCTGTTGGGCGTGTGCTTTATGCGACGACATCACGCTCACCCCCCTGCTGCTGCGATTTCGTTTCAGCTTCATTTTGCACGCACGCCGGCGTTGTGCGTTCTCCCTTGCCTCCCTCATCGTACCACTGCCGCGGCTGCTGCTGCCGGCAAATCAATAACTCTCCAACAGGATTTGCATTCGAGCCATAGCAATTAGCAATTTGTATGCCAGACAATAATGCTGCGCTACCTTCACTCTGCTCCCTTACCACCACTGAGTCACGTTCGCTTGTATATGTATGTATATATGTGTGTGCGTATGTGTCTTGAGTTTGGATTGCATTGTCAACCCAACGATTTTAGCTCGAATCGAATGCTTCCGTTGTGCGCCGGAAATCAGGTATATATATATGTATATATACACAAGCACACATATACACACACACATAAACACGCGCATACGCTTCACTTGACTTTAGTGCTGGAAGAGAAGCCCCATTGTCGCCAGACAGAAACGTCTTCTGGCTCAAGACAATAATGAACAAGCCATATCACAGTGCGCCCTCAATAGAATGAATCATGAATTGCTTTTGTTTTTTTTGCAATATACACAAGTGTAGGTGTATATTTAAGGATGAGTCTCTATGCTTAATTTATAAGTTAAATACACCAAATTTGCAATTTGATTTGGTTAAATGTAAATCATAAAACGAATGGGGCAATGTCTAAAATACAACTCCTAATTCAAAATCAAATTTCAACTAACATAATAACTAAAGTCAAACGACACAAAAACGATTAAAATGCAAAAAAAAAAAAAAAAAACCTATTCATCCCGATAGAGATACATTTTCACATTTAACTTCAATTGAATTATGGGCGTGGCTCAAGCATTAAATAATTCATGATTAATCATAAGGGAGAGGTCTACCAGCATTCATTTAGCATCCAAATTTTTTGGCAATTATGGAATCGTTTATTTATTGATTCTTACGCTTATCATGGACAACATGTACAAATGTGTATTCCAAGTTTTCAGTTTTTCCATTCGAGTTTCATTGTATGGAGTGCACACTGTATGCAATGCATATGTTTTATTTATACATATGTCTATATATCAACACCACACTCCACCCCCATCTCACTTCTACGACAGTTTGGGCCGTCAAGTGCAGCTGTCAGTTCAACAGAACAGAAGAAGAGGAACAACAGCTGAAACAACCCAATAGAGCAAAACCAAAACACGCATTTTACGCACAGTTTTTCCGATTATTCCCAACCCGCATCCCGCACCCCGCATCCCAAAATTACGACCCCTGCCCGCATTATTGTTTTCTGTTTGTTGGTTTGACTAATTGCATTCGCTTTCGATTTGCAAGCATATGAAATATGCATGCTTTTCTCAGCATATTTGGCATGCATTCGCATAAATAGCTTCAATTTTTTGTTTTACACATTTTTATGCGTCTGTGCAAAGCTTTTGGCTTAACCCTTTTCTCGTCTGTGGTTTTCTCTTCTTTTCATTTCTTTTCTTTTCTATTGTTTTCTTTTGTTTTGTTTTGTGCCAGGTGAGTCTCGCTATCCCTCTCTTACTCACACCCTTTCGCTCTTTGTTCTGCTGCTGCTGCTGAGTCACGTCGGGCTGTTGTTGTTGTACTTTTGACTCCTTTTTTTGTCGTTTTCGCTTTCAACACCGCCGCAATTGGCCTCAAACTATTCTTGTGATTCATTGTATGCACATATATATGTACATAAATATGTGTGTATGTATATATTGTATATGCATATTTTAGTCAGATATGATTTGTTTGTGTCTTTATCAATGCAACAACACACTTGCTGCATATCAAATCAGTGGCGCCTTTTTATTTCATTGAATATATTTGTTGTGTTATTTTTGGATTATTGTCGCCGCCATCTTTGTCGCTGTGTCTTTGGCTTCCTTTTCCTCTTACTTACAATAATCATAATAATTGATATGCTTTATGCTGCTGTTACTGCTGAACTCCGCGCGCAGTTCAATGCACCGCAATCTTTAGTGCACTTTACAGCGTTGCCAGGCAGCATCAACAACCAACATCAACAACCAACAACAACAGCAATTTCCGTTTGCCGATAAAACTCAAAAACTCTTTGACTTTTCTTTCTTTCCCCTCTCTCTCTCTCTCTCTCTCTCCAACTCGCAATTTGGCTGCATTATAGCTGGCCGCTATGGCACTCGTGCGCTTTTGATTTATACGCCCGCTTTAAAATGCGCCCGTGGCCTTTATTGTCGTCGTCGTCATCGTGATCTTCAGCTTGAAGGAGGTGTCGTTGTAAATTCATTTTGTTTAAAATTGCCACACACACACGCGCAAGTGCAAGTTCAGCTTAAGCGGCAACACTGGTTAAGCTGTTGTAATCGGCTCTCTCGTTTCTTTTCAATATCTCAGTATCGATACTTACTTGTCTGTCCAGTTGCCTGCATGTAAATATCAAGCAGCCTTCGTCTTCGCCTTCTCGCCACCTTACAGCCGTCTTACGAAAAGCTGTCTGCTATGTTATTTGCGGGGCTACAAAATATTTATGCTCATTGTTATTAAATATTTTTTATTTATTTTCTGTTACGCCTCTTATTAATGTGCATGCCTCTGCCTGGAGACTTTCTATGTATGTGTATGAGTGTGTGTGTGTTTGTGTATGTGTCTGTACGTAATTGATGCATAAATCATACTGAGTAGCGGTAATTTCAACGCTGCACAACAGTTAACTCTTTTGCTACAGATATGTAAGTGGTGGGGAATTGGAGGGGAGGGAGGATATGTATAAAGACAGAAAGAGAGATGTTTTCATTTGAACATTGCAACTCGTCTAGAGATATTTATGTGCTCTGTCCAATCAACCAAAGCAAGGCAAAACCAATCCAATCCAAGTTGAAGACGAGATGCCAGCACCAACAACCAGCTGAAGTTTTAACACAGCACAGAGCGCAAAAATAAAAATACAAAAAAAATAAGTAAAACCCGAAACTGAAACCGTTTTTGTTCGCTTGCCTTGGCCATTTTTAGTGGCTTTCATTGATTTCTCTAATTTTTTTTAAGATCATTTCATATTGTGAGTGTGTGTTGACTTGGCTTATTGATTTTGATTTTTTGATTGTTTCCAAAGATCAAACTTAAGCAAAACCAACTGTAAATGCAGAAAGTAAAAAAACAAAGCTCCGGTTCGTTATGTCTCGGTCTCTTTCCCGCTCTCTCTCATGCACCTACGACGCCGTCGTTCAACAAGTTCATTCACAATTTCCATTACAAATGAACCGAACGTTGTTCTAACGGTTTTTGCCAAAAGTCAACGCTCCCTCCCTCTGTCTGTATCGCTCTCTCCCAGTGCATCTGTTCATTTTTGACATCTTTGAAACTTTTACTTTTTTTTTCGCCCAATCAAAACAATTCGTTGATTCGTCGCGTAATAATTGATTACTGCACTTGTTTTAGGCGCTTTCTAAAAAAAATTGCTGAAAACAAAACATGTTAAAGTGGTCTATGTGTGCGTGTGTGTTTATAATTGTACAATGTGTAATTATGAAAACAATTGGAAAGGTGCTCTTGCGGGCAAAAAAATAATTGTAGCGTTTTTACTGTTTAATTGCGAGTCGATGACTTAATGCTTTTTTAAGGCTTCAATTTCGCCGCCACAAAAACCGCAAGCCTGCATTATTATTTTTTTTCTTCTTTTTTTTTTATATAAATAACAAGCATAACAATAATCAAGCAAAACGACAACAACAATAACCACAGCCTCGACTAAGTATTATTAATCGCCCACAAGTTGTTGTTTTGCTGCTTCTTCTTCGTCTTGCTGCTGCTGGCATCGAAAATCTTTTGCATTTAACGAGTACTTTTCAAGTCTCGACATCGTTTTTGCATTCTTGACGGCCATCAAAAGTCCCAGTGGCAGCCATAGACACACAGCAAGATGATCGAGAGGGCGATGGAGAGAGAGGGAGACAGGGCGACACGCCCAACCCGCACAGTGGTGCCGCGCATCCATATACTAACCGTGTACCCAATATTTATCTATGCGTGTGCACTCAAGGGCAAAAAATAAAAAAAAATCTTTTATTAGCCAGCGGTAATAAAATCTTAAGTGGCATGACGTACCCTAAAAAAATAAACAAAAATGCAACTGATCCCAAAATAGAATTTTAAAGACGCATAGAATATCTTTGCATATTTTGTAATCATAATTTAACTTATATTTGATCTGAATGTGGTGAAAATTCAATAAATGGGTTTCAAAGTATTACTTTAAATTTATCACTCCTTCTGCACAGCGTAAGACTCTGTATTTTTCTAGGTGTTGTTCGATTTGCAATTATTCGATTATTTATGATTCTTGCAAAGTACCGCAAATTACATGGTGCATTTATAGAATGGGATTAATCTCAGCAGCTGCTTTATGGTGGACCAGTGTGCAGTGCGATCCTTCTTCGGCCTTTATTCACCCCATTCCGACGCACCTGCACACATACATATACATATATGAATGCATGTATGCATGAGTATATACAATGCAAATGAGACGCTCTGCTGAGCAGCAGTAACTTGGAAGTTAAAAACGAAGACGTGGGCCACACTAATATTTATGTCTGCGTTCCTCCTTGCTAATGTCTGTATCTGTGCAGCCGTATGAGGTTGTGTGTGTGTGTGTCGAGTATTTTTAGAACGTTGTTGCTGCCTGCTCAAAGTCAAGATTTGGAGCGATTCTTTTGTTGCTTGCTGCTGCTGCTGTTTCTACATCTTTTTCTTCTCCTTCTTGTTGTTACAGTTAACATATACCGTATGTTGTGTGCAGCAGCAGCAGCAAACATTCATACATAAATTTATTGTGAGCTGTTTGCTGTCATTGGTCATGTTAGCTTGGCCTCACGAGTCGTCGAGTATTATAAAAAAAAACATTACGACACACGCTGACGCTGATTTAGTTTAAATTGTATGCAGATTAGCTCCGCAAAGTCTTTCATTTTCCGTTTTTCCCCACCTCAACCCCATCCCATTCACCGTTTTCTAATTCCCTCTTTCTTTCGCCTTATACAACACATGCATAATTGCAGCAGCAGCAGCTGTTGATGAGCTCGCATTGTTTGAATGGGTGCGTGTGTGTGTGTGCTGTGC
Source organism: Drosophila seclusa (assembly GCA_035043575.1). Lineage (NCBI taxonomy): Eukaryota > Metazoa > Arthropoda > Insecta > Diptera > Drosophilidae > Drosophila > Drosophila seclusa. Next base: position 38,103 of record JAWNMX010000428.1, on the reverse strand, counting down.
GTTTATCAGTTTACCGTTATCATTAACAAGCTACACACGCAGATGAGCGAGCGAGCAAATGAGCTGGCCACAAAATACGCAAAAAATATGAAAAAAAATTTTTCACTGTATGGTGAAAGGTGTGTGCGGTGTGATAAAATTTCATTAGATTTTACATTTTCATAATTTGCTAAAAGCTAACAAACACAAGCACGCACACACACATAAATGTATGTATGTATGAATGTGTGTATTTATATACATGCAATCAATTTCATTTAATTAGATTGTGCTTAATAATGCCACACACACACACACATACACGGTCCGCAAATATAGCAAGAGTCAATAATGTAATTTAATTGAATTGTGAGCAGCGCAGCAGCAGAAGTAATAATGTATCAAAGAAGAAGAAGCAAGCGACAGCGGTAAACTGCCCTGCCACTGATGCCACTCAATTTGATTGAGTTTGAGTGTATGTGTGTGTGTGTGTGTGTGTTTGTGTGTAAATGACTTGTCGACCGTTGAGCTGAGCTCTTCTTGAGGATTGCAGCTGTAACCGCTGTTTTTCTTATTTTGTATTTCTTTTTTTTTATTTCTCTTGATGGTGTTCTTGTTCTTGATTTTGTTATGACTACTGCGCTGCTTGTTTGTGTTCCGCATGGCCATTGTTGCCAACACCATTTGCAGTAATTGGCGCTGTTGTCGGCTCTTCTTCTGCTAAACAAAATGCAACGGTGTTTAAACTGTTTGCGTCGCCACTGTGCCTTTCTTTCCATTCTTGCATTCGTACACACATGCATACATATATTTCTTTTCATTCTTGTATAAATATATATGTGTATGTGTATGTGTTTGCGCTGCTCAACTTGGCATATGTACAACTTAGTATGACTTAATACCCAGTAGGAATTCATTTAGTGTTACGATGTAGTTCTACGACAGGAGTTTCTTTTAAATGTTACTCTGTCTATCAATAATATGTATTATTGCTGAATGTATTTTCGGGTATAAATTAAGTGGCGTAATTTACAAGAAATACATATTTTTATATGTGATTTGCTAATTTGATGTTGTGCAAGTGATGTGGAAATTATCATTGAAAGAAAGCAATTAATTTTCCAACTAATTTCGAATATTTGCGAAACAGATTTCTAGAACTGGCGCTTATCACATTTCACGTTAACAAGAAAAATAAGATACAAAAGGGAGAGGGGGAACTTCTGCTGCTGCTGCTGACGTTACAAGAAAACAGCGACCATTGACTTCACTTTTTGCCAAAGCGCGAAATGTGGAAAGAGAAAGAAACCAACACCAAAACACAAACAAATGCAAACACACACACACATTACACACTACACACAAGTGTGCACACGCACACAACGGTTTTATTATTTTAGATGCCAGATTATCATAATCCATTAAGGTGCAGGTTTTCATTTTCATTTTCATTTGCGTTTAATGTGATGTTAATCTACCATCCGATTTGCCTTTGGCAAACATTTACCTTTTTCTTGCGTTTTGTATTGCTAGCATAGCCAACGCCTCATAATGAATGGAAATGAAAATCGCTTGGCCAAAATGGTAAGCCAACGCCTACAAAAATGACAACAGCAGCAAAACAACAAAAAAGGAGTCACACTTTGGGCGTCGCCTCCTTTATTTATCATGTACAGTGCATATTTATATAAATGTGTGGTTTTTTCTTGCTGCCAATCAGGCAGTGCAAGCAGCGCTAGCAGAGCTCTCCGGCTTGACTCGTTTCCCTTTTCCTTGTATTTTTGGTTGCAGAATGAATGAGAAATGAAAACTAAGTACAGGAAAATAATACAGCTGCGCACCTTTTGCCAACAGTCGTTGTCGTTCTTGGCCCACAATCAGTGTTGATAATTTGGCTTTTATTTTGTTGCGCCAAGTCTGGCTTGAATGTTGCAGTAGAAGGTTGTTTAAAAAAATAATTAGTGAATACAATTTTGAAAAAGAGATTCACAATCAATTTGGTTCGAAATGAAAATAAATGATAAATAAATGCTGATCGGCAAATTTGGCTTGCAGAAGTTTGACTGTTTTAAGGCTGTTGGCAGCACTGTTGCACATCAACAGGGTTTTTGTGCTGCCTTTTGCTCGCTCCACACATACAAACGTACATAACTATCTGTCCCTGCATCTGGGCCTGCCCCACACACATACACATATCTAAATGTGAGTAGCTTTTTACTGTCTCAGCCTGTCTTTAGCGTTGCTCTTCTTTTTGTGGCTTTTAGCTGGTTGAGTCATTCGAGTGATTCGCTAGCTCTGATTAGAAGGCACGCGTCACGCTAATGAGCCACACACACACACACACTCACATTCATTCATACATGCAAATATACATGCACAAATAGCAGCAGTGATGTTAATAATGTAAAGCTGCTTTCCAAAATGTTCAACGTCCGCTTTGAAATTATCGAATTACATTCGTATCGATTACACACTTAAGATCGATGCTGTGGCTGCGGCTGTATCGATTTTTAATTAAATTGACGCTGTCATGTTGACTATTTGAATTTGCCGATGCTGCTGCTGCTGCTGCTGGGGTTCAAGTAGAAGTCGAAATCGGAGTCAGATCTGGCAACATGTGTCGTCGTCGTTGTCATCGTTGTTGTTGTCCTCGCTTCATGTAAAATCAACAGGCAAAGTCAGAGAAGAAGAGAGCAGAAGAAGAAGAAGTGGCATTGGTGTTATCTACGTTTCCTGTTCGACTTGGCGACATTGAAATAAATGGCAGACCAATATCATCAACGGGCCGCAGATATGTGCATATAAATATATGCATATATATAGAGATATATTGCCTGTTCTGCATGCATGGCACACATGGCAGTCAGACTGACAGGCTGATAGGCAGGTCATACAACACACACACACACACACACACATACATGCACACGTATGTACGTTTTTGCACGCATATTCTGCACTTTACAGTGCTGGCGAAAAAAAAAGGCAATGACGCTATCAATTCAGAACTTCCACCATTAATTTCTGTCTTAGTTGAATGAGCTTTGCCTTTAAGACTTCTTTGTAAGCCAAAATCAAAAATAAAATAAAATTAAATATAAGTATTTTAAATTAAAGCTAAAATTAAAAGCGAATAGTTCAATTCAAATTCGAAATGAAAAAGAAAACAAATAAAGGATACAATAATTAAGCTGTATTTAAAAAAAAAATCAAAGATTTGATGTCTTCGTCTTTTGAGGCTAAACATTTTCAGACTTTTTCAAAAAATGTTGCAAGATAGTGCAAATATATTATTGAAATGGCAAACAAATAAGAAAAAAATAACGCATTTCGTAACGTGATACATTTTGGGTTATATTTCTATTATCCATTGGCTGATTGACAAGAAATTCTGTTGCAAGGACAGACTTATATTTTTATTTGCTACTTTGAGTTCTGCTTTTGCTTACTGCATGCATCTTTAACTCTTTTTAATGCGTATTATTCATTTATTCCACAACAGGAGGCAACAACTGCTGCGTTTGAGTGAGAGAAAGAGACAGAGAGAGATAGATAGATTTTTACCGGCAGGTGCCAATTGATAGAAAGTGACGGCATCACCATTGCTCCAATAAGCACCATGAACGGCCAGGGCTGTGAGCTGAACCACAGCAATGGCGACATCATCTCACAGAACCAACAGAAGGGCTGGTGGACCATCGGGCTGATCAACGGCCAGCACAAGTATATGACGGCCGAAACGTTCGGATTCAAGCTCAATGCGAATGGCGCTAGTCTCAAGAAGAAGCAGCTCTGGACACTTGAGCCATCCAACACCGGTGAAAGTGAGTTGATAAAAAAAAACACAAATCCCGATAAACCAGCCATGACAAGCTAACTCCACACTTAACTAACTAATCCACCTTGAAAATCGGAATCGGAATTTGAACAAAGTTTTCGTTATGAAATTCCATGCAGACAAAAAAAGAAAGAAATTAGAATTATCTAGTCGAGAGTGCTCGACTGGCAGATACTCTGAAGCCAGCTGTTTAATCTTTAGTTTGCTGATTGTAGTTTATTCAATATGAAACAAAATCTGCGTTTCTCTATTTTACACAAGAGATACAAGAGCTTTCAAGCAAGCGAGTAAAAGTTAAACGACATATTTATGCAATCCAAGAATCGCTACACTCGATAGTAGTATATATCTAAAAGTCAAACCATGAATAAAAAGCCGTAATTTTAAACATTTCTGATCACTTATGAGAAAGTTATGGCTTTGATATGGCTTTATTTTGAGAATATTAATTTACATGGATCGGTGAATGGGTGGAAAAGCCAGCCATATATATGTATGTATGTATCGTCGTATTCCATATTAATGTATATATATATGCATATTTATTGTCATTTGTATCTGTGCTGTTATCTTTTTGCCCATTGACTGATAAGCATATTAAATGCACTATCAGAAAAGGGAAATGGAAATTATACGTGTTGATAACAGTTTCAATTGTTTTAGTTGGTGTCTTCTTCATTTATGTTGGCATCATTATCAGGCTGGCATTTATCAGTTTATCAGGCTAGTTGCATTGCCATGACTCACTCAATTGTCGGCCATAAATCATTTGGCTCGCTAATCACAATGATCATCTCTTTGAATTGCTTTGCTTTTGATTGGATACCCTTACGTTGAATATAACAATTTTCCGTCTCGTATGTGACACATAAAGGATATTTTTCTGCAGCGAAATTATAATTATGCTCCAAAGTTGAGTTATTTTGCTGAAAAAAAAATTAACAAAATGCATATTAATTATATGTATATATATATTTATTGTATAGCCTGTCTCCATTAAGCCCAACATTTCGCACATTCAAATTCCTAAAGTTTCGCGATTCCACTGAGTGAGAGTCCTTTTTATTGTTCTTTTTTATTGTTAGCGGCAAATTGATAGTTTAATTTTTAAAAAATGATTTATTTTTTGCAACAAACACAACCAATAAATTAGAAACAAATTTAAAAATCAAATGTAATTGTTTTTTGTATAGTTAGCTTTCAGCATTTAAATTAATAATCAATTATAATTGCATTTTTAAAATAGGCGCTTGGCTTTTTTGCAATATCGGTTGTGTGTCGCATTAATATTGCAATCGATAATAAATCATCGCAAAAGGCACGAAATATTCGATACTAACCGAATGTTCCCGTACGGGAAAAGAATGTTAGAAATGTTGACAGGGGAATTTTTGAAGGAATTTCCATTCGACAAGGGTATTTTAATGTTGGTGTGCGTCTTGTGTATTTCATGTATGTGTGTTAAAAGACATAAATCATTTGGAAATAGCTTAAGCCACAGCTGCACTAATTTGACGTGCAGTTCCAATACAAAAAGAAAACAAACAAAAAGCAGAAGACGGAGTAGAAGAGGCAGCAGCTTAACTTTGTTTATGGCCAACAAAGCTTACAAAGTGTCTCACGAATTTGGCATCATTTATCAAGACGCCACGAGTTGCAATGGCCACTGAAGATTGCATTTGCAGTTGGAATGGAATTGGGTTTAATATACGTATATGTATGTGTGTAAATATATATATATATATATATATGTATGTTATGGCCATGCTATCGGTGGTCTGGTTACTGGTGCTGTTGACTGCTTGCTGGCCGGGCAATTATAATTAAAGCCAACCCGTTTGCCACTTGCAGCGACCCGTGGCCAAAATGCTTGTGCGGCTCTTTCTCTCCTGTTGCTGCTGCTGGCAATTAATACAAAATGTTTTCTCGAACAGAGAGCCAACGTTGCATTCGTAACGAGCCATTAAAAAATAGCTCATCCAAATTGAAAATTGAAACAACTCGGCTTGGCAAGGCTTGGCCAGCCAGCCACACCATACAATGTTAATATTAATGATAATGATCAGTAGCTGAATTGCTTAATTATCCACTTTTAAGCACACAAGAAAACAAAAATAAACCAGCACGCATAAATTCGACTGATGCGGCCGAGATACTTTTGATCGTTTCGCTCGCGCGCATTCTTCGAACGGTTTCGATCTATCGATAGGTAATTAAGCGTTGCGTTGCAGCACTGCCAGCTGGCCTTGTTGCGTCGACTGCAGTGAGAACGCCATCTGACAGCTGATTGGGCGCGACAATTTAAATTCAAAGCGCTCGTTGATATAAAGAGCGACATCTAGCGGAGCGCATGGTAGAGACAATATCGAGACATGGGGGACGGCAGCAGCAGCAAGTAGTGACTATTTTCATACACTACAATTTTGGAAAATTATTTAAAAAAATCAATTTTCCATTTTATATTGAAAATGTTTCGATAAGCAATGCAAAGTTGTTAAAGGAAGTCGAGTGAGCCCTTAACACAAGTCTTTTACCATCATCTTAAATAATAATGTATAATCTGAGTGTGATAAGTTAATGATTATCAATTTGTCCATTCTCCATACAGGTATTATCTATTTACGATCTCATCTGAACAAATATCTATCGGTCGATCAGTTTGGCAACGTGCTCTGCGAGACGGACGAACGGGATGCGGGCAGCCGTTTCCAGATCAGCATCAGTGAGGATGGCAGCGGTCGCTGGGCGCTCAAGAATGAGTCGCGTGGCTATTTCTTGGGCGGCACACCCGACAAACTCGATTGTACGGCCAAAACGCCAGCCGCCGGTGAATTTTGGACTGTTCATTTGGCTGCCCGGCCCCAAGTGAACTTACGTTCGATTGGACGCAAGCGATTCGCACATTTGTCTGAATCGCAGGATGAGATTCATGTGGATGCCAATATACCCTGGGGCGAGGATACGCTCTTCACTCTGGAGTTTCGTGCCGACGAGGGCGGACGCTATGCCCTCCATACGTGCAATAACAAGTGAGAGAGAAAGAGAGAGAAAGAGATTGATTTTGATTTTGATTTATTTTGCTCTTGCAGATATCTGAATGCAAATGGTAAGCTGCAGGTGGTGTGCAACGAGGATTGTCTGTTCAGTGCCGAATACCATGGCGGCCATTTGGCATTGCGGGATCGTCAGGGTCAATATCTGTCGCCGATCGGCTCGAAGGCTGTGTTAAAGTCACGCTCGTCGACGGTGACACGGGATGAGCTGTTCTCGCTGGAGGATTCATTGCCGCAGGCATCGTTCATCGCCGGTCTCAATTTGCGCTATGTGAGCGTTAAGCAGGGCGTCGATGTGACCGCCAATCAGGACGAGGTCGCTGAGAATGAAACGTTCCAGCTGGAATATGATTGGTCGGCGCATCGTTGGGCATTGCGCACCACACAGGATCGCTATTGGTGCCTGTCAGCGGGCGGTGGCATTCAGGCCACCGGCAATCGTCGCTGTGCCGATGCTTTATTCGAGCTAATCTGGCATGGCGACGGCTCCTTGTCCTTCCGGGCCAACAATGGCAAATTCTTGGCTACCAAGCGTTCGGGCCATTTGTTTGCCACCTCCGAGTCCATTGAGGAGATAACCAAGTTCTATTTCTACTTGATCAATCGGTGAGTGCTGTCTAAGCATAAGACAAGTTAGAATATTGCTGTCGGGCGTAACCGACTGCAAAATACTCTGATACCAATAAGTAATACAAGTGGATGTAGCCAAGAAATACCCATCTTTCAGGAAGGTTTTCCTATTAATCTAACTGCCTTTGTTTGCCTTTAAAAGTGCGGCAGATATAGGATTTAGTGGGCGGCAGTGGGGTCACACCCAAACATAAACAAATTATGGGAGAGATTCCTATATTACGATCTTTGAAAGAGGTTATCCAGCAAGCTTCCTGATAAGTTTGGTGATTCCATCTTTAAAATAGTCGCAGATATGTTTCCTTATCGATTTTCACTTTCAGAGATATCGCTTTTGGCGATTATGGGGGCTTACCTGTAATATAGCTAGCCATTTCCGATTTTTATGGGCGGACAGGTGGTCTGGAGGCGGCGGTGGTGGGCATGGCCGAGGACAATCTTCAAGTGTGGTGACCTGTAGCTGTAAGATTGTGGAAGATAAGCGGATTTTTCGATTGGCAACGATAGATTTTTATCGATTTCATAGCTTCTGTTAGGAGATGCATGGAAATGAATAGAAAATATGAAAACTAGGCCTGTAGGTTTAAGGGTGTCCGGACAGATACACAGACAAAATCAAATTACTCTTTTGCTTTTACCTTCGCCTATTTTATTTAACTCTGTTATGTGCTTGGTATAATAGACCCATTCTGGTGCTGAAGTGCGAGCAGGGCTTTGTCGGCTATCGCACGCCCGGCAATCTTAAGCTGGAGTGCAACAAGGCCACGTATGAGACCATCCTGGTGGAGCGTGCCCAAAAGGGACTCGTCCACTTGAAGGCACACAGTGGCAAATACTGGCGCATCGATGGCGAAAGCATCTCCGTGGACTCGGATGCGCCCACCGATGGTTTCTTCTTGGAGTTGCGCGAGCCAACAAGGATTTGCATAAGGTAAGACACCATTGGAATAAACATTAACTGTACTTCTTTGCAGATTTGTTGACTAGATCTAAAACTAATTTCTAGAAGATTAGTTACAATCACAAATCTGTCCAGTTTGAGTAACATTGGATCCAACATTGAGGCAGATATAGGATTTTACTATGAGTTGACAAAGTTAATTTGTTCATCGAACCTTAACTTATCGATGTTATCGATTTGCCAAATTTAAACCTTTGTCTTCTTGATGAATGTCTTCGATAAGTTCAATTTGGAAATATTAACAATTTTCTCCATCGTTACAGATCGCAGCACGGAAAATATTTGGGAGCCACCAAAAATGGTGCCTTTAAGCTGCTGGACGATGGCACCGATTCGGCCACCCAATGGGAATTCTAAGTTCCAAGCATCCTTCCAATCTTCAATGATGCAAGAAGCACGTGTTTAGAAACAATAACTACACAAATACCAATACCAATACCAATACCAATACCCAATATCCAATATCCAATACCAACAACAACAACAACATCAACAAGAACACGTATCAATTTTCAGAGTTTCAATAACGTGTAGACTATGTCAGAAAAAAAAAATATAAAAAAAAATTGTTTGAAAAAAAAAAATAGAAATCAAATATAAGGAAAAAGCATGAAAAGAAAATCCTAAAGAAAACCGCACAAAAAAAAGTGTATCCTACATGCAAATTAAAATCAAACTGCATGTTTATATATGTATACACACACATGCACACTTATATATATATATATATATACATATATATATATACATATATATATATACATATGCGAATATATGTATATGAAAATGAATAATATATATTTATATATTATATTATACACATCTAGTTGACGAGAGAATTTTTTAAACAAGCCTATTTAGCTTTTTATACGTTTTTACAACAACAACAACAACAACAACAAATTTAGAGTAGACAACAACAAGCAGGAACTGGAACTGGAACAGGAACAATTTGTCGCGAGTCCTTCCGTTTTTTTGAAAATATCAGCAAGAAGCAAAGCAAAGCAAAAAAAAAAAAAAATAATGAGAAATAAAAAATAAATCATTAATTAATAATTATATATGGCAACATACATACACATCATCTACACACACACACACACACACACACACACATACACATACATATATTTATTCGATTCGTAAAGCTTTTAAAAAGGGCCGCTTAACTTAAAAAAAATGAAAAAATTAATTAAAAAAAATAAACAAAAGTAAAAAAAAAAGACAAAAATGTTGCCTAAAAACCAACACATATATATTCCTATAAATTTATTTATATATTTATACATATTGATATATAAACAATAAAAACAAACAAACAAACACACACACACACACACACACATTCACGCAATTTTATCATATATGCAAAACTTATTTTTAAGCGCAATAATATTATAAATAATAATAAAAAAATCAAAAAAAAAAAAAAAAAACCAACAACTGAAGAATATGGAAAACTTTTGCAATATCCGATTTTTAAGCTAACCCAACTAAATACATAATACATACATACATACACATACATATATTTATCACTTGTCATTATATTTTGTTAAATATTTATTTTGATTATTACATAATAATTTTTTTGTAATTTTTCTTTGTCACACGTTTTTATCTATAAATTAATGTTTTTTTTTGTTTTTACCATTTTGCACTCAAAGAAAACTTTAGTCGCTAAAACTAAAAGCTAAAAAATGAAATCATGTATGATAAAACTGATATAACATGAAATATATACATAACATACCTATATAACCATTTACGATTATATATTTATTCATCATCCATCCCGCAAAGTTTCAGCAATCTACCAATTTGAGCACGATTCTTCAAACAAGATGCGCAGCCAAGTCAACTCTCCAAACTAAATTCTCCAATGTGGCCAGTTAACGGGAAGATCACATGTTCCCTTACACATACATATGTACAAACACATATACACATATGAAAGGGAAATATCACCAACTCTCTTTTCTCCAAGTGCCTTGGGTACCACATTTATTATGTATTCTCTGTTTAGTGGTACTACGTAGCACTTGAAGCCAGAAGCAAGAGGCAAGAAGCCGGTGTATCCAGTCGAATCCAATCGAATCGAATCGAATTGGATTGGATTGGATTGGATGGGATTGGCAGTCACAGCTGCCGTTCGTCATCTGTTTTATGTTAACACATAAGTCGTGAATATATATATATATATATATATATATATATATATAATAAGTACTACTCACATACGATCTGATTCAAATGTGTGTATGTATGGATCTAGCTATAGCTATTGCTGATCAACCAATGTAGATCATGTGCATATGGAACGCAGCGGCAACATTTTTGTAAGATTCCACACTCTTATTTAGCTGTTGCTGCTTGTAAACAAATTTGTTTTTTTTTTGTTTTTGTTTTTGTTTTTTTTTTGTATTTCTCGTGTTTGATATTTTTTCAATGATCTTTGCAAATGGCGCAGAAGCCAAAATCCATATAGAAATCCCCATCCTCAGCGCCATTTCCAAGTTCATAATGAAAAGCAAATCAAATCGAATCCAATTCGACAGGCAACCGAAACGAGCGCATTTCAATTGATTGCGTTTAAGTGTATTAAAATCAAATAGAACTTTAGCAAATCTCCGGGCCTGAGAGCTATGTGTGTGTATGCATCCATAAAGCATCTGGAGGGTATCATTGGGGGCTGTAAAGATTTTGAAAATGTACATGACTTGCGCATTTCACATTGAGATAAACGAAGTTTGGCATGTCCCAAGATCAGTCAGTTTTAAATATGCATTACCTCTATATATATATATATACAATACACATATATATTTGTACATATGTTGGATTTGGTTTGCATTTTTCAAAGTTAATAATTTCGATTGACAAATTTCGGGGTGCTCGACAAATGTTTTTAAGATGTAAATCATTTGTTTCGAGAAGTCTAATGTCCTTGGCAATTTCCAATTTCGGAAAGTTATAGTTTCAGTTCATACAAGTTTAGGGTTTTCATGGGCTTCGGAACACAGAAATGTTTTTAATAGGCCTATTTAAAAAAAAATAATACAATTTGCAAAAGATATTCAAATTTTCTGTCCAATTTGTTGGAAGCATTCAAGGAGCTATGTCTGCCTATCTATTAACATAGATACAAATTGACCACCTGAATTGGGAGCTATATTAATGCAATACTTACGTCTTTCATTGCTTTCAGTTATCGATTTTAATCGATATTCGCCAAACGGAGGAAATAAACAAATTTATGATTCTAGTTCCTATACGGATGGTCGGACATGATCGATATATATATATTTCCTTAAATAAATTACTTAATTAATTACTAAATTGTTAATTACTACTAATTACATGTGTTCTACACGTATATATACATATATCTACAAATGAATCTTTATGCTTGCAACGGAGCTGAAAAACATTTCTCTCAATCTCATTCTAATTTACATACACACACACAGTTGATTGTGATTGGGGGTTGAGTTAGGGGTGCGTGGAGGTGCTGGGGTGGATGTCAACTCAACGCCAAATTTGCCGCCATCAACTGACGCCGTCGTCGTCGCCGTCGTCGTCGTCGTGACAAAATCATGCAACAATTTTAATTGCAATTTTTTTCGTTTACCGTCGCGTTGCTTGCATTGCATTGCATCGCATCGCATCGCATTTTACATTACCTTAAAATTATAAGTTTTTAACAATTTTTAATTGACTCTGAAAATGAAAAGAACAACAACAACAACAACAACAAGATGGCGGCGAGCTGCATTCAAAATGTTTCACCACATTTTCATAATAAAGCGCAAAATATTATTTTAGTTCCAATTCAAATGGGGAAAGTCTATCCCGATTGCATCGAATAACATGCAACATTGGTTTGTCGGCAAACAACTCAAACATAATATTAATGTAAGACCTAACTCCGATATATATATATTATACTTTAGCCATGATTTCTGATGGTTTAATTAATTGATATGCTTATTTATAAAACTAACTGATTAATCTGATTTACACATGAATGAATGACATATTTGATTTTGTATATTTTTGTATATCATTCACTACTAGCGACTAGCGCCTAGCGACACACTTGTGACTCACTCTTCTCCACAGGGAATCGTTCAGCCGAGCATGCTTGCCACGCAGCAGCAGTTTTACTCGTTGTCTTTGGGCACTCACACAAGTTTGCTGCACCACGACCCACGCGGCAACGTGTCTGTGGCTTGTTGTTGTGGTTTCTTCATTTTATTTGAGCAGCGGAAGCGTTGACCACATGACACTGGGTTGGTTGGAATGCAAGTTGGCGAAATGGCGAATTGGCCTGATGTGCAATTGGGCAAATGGAGCGTATGCGCAATATTCAGTGTTTGGTGAGATTAGCACCAAGGTAAGGCTGGAGCGCGGAACGGTTGCATTTATGCTGTATTAGGGCGACAAAATTTGACATCGACGATGACATGGCGATGGCGATGGCGATGGCGATGGTGATGGCGCCAAATTCTGCATTGTCAACGGCGCGTAAAACGAAAACGAACGCGTGAAATCAGCAACAAATTTCACTTGCCATTTTTCTTGTTGCATATTTCGCAACTCATTTGCATTTGCATTTGCATTTATTTATTTTATTTTGTTGTTTTTCTTCATCGTGCAGATGCAATTATAAATAATAAGAGAACAACGGCAAATATGTATAAGTTTACGAGTTGCCAGCTTGTTCTGCTTAGCATTCTTTATTCTTTCGACTAGGGGAAATTTATTTAGTCAAATGGTTTTATATATATACATATGTATATATATATATGTATGTATATGGGCGTATTTGTGTGCAATTCCTTGAGAGCATTAAGTACCAAGATGCATATTTTTGTTACATTATTCAAATGTTACTTAGCCTAACGAATTGCCACTTAATTTGATTGATTGTCGGCTTCAGCTCACGGATTTGATTGCTTTTTGTTTAATTACAACTGTTAACAGTTAATAAAGAATTCAATCTGGCGGCCATTCTATCCCATCAATCTGTGTAGCTATATGTAGGTGCTGATATGTTTCACATATATGTATTTGTCAGCTGTTTAATTATTTCAATTTGAAAGTTACCCAGAACAATAAGCATCATTTACATCACATTTACATCACTTTTTTCATCACGTTGAATAACTTTGATTGGTTTGGCATGTTTATTGGATGTGCACATACAGGTCAGAATTATCAACTATGATTCTTGATCACTTTCTGCTCATTGGGACAGTTGAAGGTCACCTCAGTGCCGTTGGGCAGCCAAGATCTGGTCCAGATCTCCACGTCGCACACCTTTTTGTCACCGGCGCTATCGATCAGCTCCACAGTGTACTTGTTCAACGAACCAGCAACGACCTGAACACTAGCTGACAATATTTTCGAAATGCTTAAGGAATGAAGAGGTGACATTTAGATGACATCCTGGAAAGGTAATTATTGCATGGCACCAACCTGTAGACGGGTCCTTCGCCAGCACTTAGCTTGGTAAGGGAAATCTGCAGCACCTTGCGCGACGATTCCAGATCACTTTCGGTGAGCGTACGGGGTGCTCCGAATCCACCAAATCCCTGGGGTGAACCGCTGACCAGGACGACAGCCGCGAAGACAAACACAACTTTAGCCACAAACATATTTCGAATGTACAACACTTTCAACTGCCACAAATCAATTGAGTGAAGTCAATGTTGTGCACACATTTATGTAGCATCACCGGCCTAGACATAATCTTACTATATCTCTAAGCTGTTGACCTGCGCTATATATATATATATATATAATATATAAAATCATCTGATTAGTGATTAATGAAATTTAATTAAATGAATAGTCTAATTGCAACAGCTTTCAATTTCATAGTTTAGTTTATAATACACAAAAAAACCCCATATATATATACAGTGAGCGACAGCTCAAGTCGACCAGTGTCGTATTTGCCTGCCATAATCAAATTAATAATTATTTATCAAAAATTCCACAAAATCGATGGTAGGTATTACATACATGTATTAACCACCAATATGAATGTTTACCACCTGCACCCAGGTGTCCACAATATACCTGATCCAAATAAGTTGCAGTCAATCATTTTTATTTTCTTTGACACTGGTCGACTTGAGCTGTCACTCACTGTATATATATATATATATATATATATATATGTATACAGCAATGTTGATTAAGATTTGTTGGAAATCATCGATGGAGTACATACATATTTTGATTTTGTGTGTTTTTGACCTTAAAATAAATAGGAACGCAATAAGTGAAACTAATCCTTATCGAGAGCTGTAATTAATGTAAATGTTATCATCTAATTCTGATCTCGTCTCAATTTGCGGAGCATAATTAGCAGGTTTTGAAAATGATTTGACTTTGTTTTGGGCTACAAATTTTCCATAGATCATCAACAGAAGGCGACCTGCATTTCCCAAAGGTATGGTTTTTCCTCGAAGTTTGATTCGTCGAAATTCGTCGAATTTCGCATATCTAAATTTAGTGTTACTGCACTCTCTGTGATTAATAAGATATTTGAGGTTAATGAACATTGTGTATTTAGCGCGAAGCTCGTAAATTGATTAGCTGATCGAGGCTGCTGCTGCTTCCTGGCGAGCTGTCAGGCAGAACATACACTGCAGTCAGTAAATATGCATGTACATAGATCAGTTGGTGTTGGGGGAACGACGACGATTAATTGCGGATCGCATTAAGGAACCAGAACAGACCTGTGTTGTGTGGAGAGGGGGAGAGGAGGAGCAAACATATTAGCGCGAATGTCAAATGATTTAAGCTTGTCGAGAATGTGTTTTTTGATATTTTGTACCTTATCCCTCTCCACGCGATGCGCAGCGGCATTTTTGGCGCAACTCCAGCGGGCTGTCAGAAGTGCACAAATCCGTATCGTTGCGTTGCCCGTATAGCCAGACAGCCACCTAGTCGTCCGACCATTCAACTGTCCACACATTTCATACATTTAACGGATCTTTGGGTGGGTTACGGGTCCCGCATTCAATTTTTTGAATTTTTTTTTTCCTATGTCCCATGATCTTTATGCATGAATCCATCCAGCAATAGACATCCGCAGCCGTTGCTGTCAGCTATGGACTGTACGGCACCCCCCGTTAATCTTTGCAAGATCTTCAGGCTTAACACGTGTAATCCGTTCTGCCCGTTGAGTGTGACGATGCCGATGGCGATGCCCCCAATACGGGGCAAAGTGTATTTTGACTGCTGCTGAGGCGTAGGTGTGCTTAGATGCACTTCTCTGCTCGGTTGCTGCCCCCTCATCTGCCAATCTCTCTCTCTCTCTGCCTCTCTTTCTCCCCCTATTTCACTGTTCACTCGTTTTCCTCACAGCGGTGGCTACACTTGAAAAAATAATCGCGAATTTTGTTTATAATTAATATGTGGATGCATGAGCAAAATATTTCTGAATTTTTCTATTTCTTATGGCAATTCTAAGCACAATTGTTGTGATGATAATCAACAAACTCAAAATATTCAATTGGACAAATTTGATAATTTTGAGATGCGCAGACTTAATCTAGAATTTAGAGTTGGTTCGAATTAGCATTTTGAAGTGTTAGAAGGGCATTTCGAGGGACTTGAGATCATGCTGATGAATCGAAAGATTCTGATTTATTCCCAAGTGCAGGATGGGCAGTTTCAGTAGACCAGCAATTAAAGCAGCCATCAAATCATCAACATCATCTTCATCATGACCATTATCATTATGGTGAGGAATATCAACCGTTCAGCACGATCGCTGCTTTGATTTGCCTCGTCTCTGCTCGTGGCAGCAGCCGAATCGCTGAACGCCGAATTTTCGTGTCTTTTTTCGCGTGAAACATTTTCCGACTTTTCACATAAAAATCATGTAAAGCTGGAAATCGGCGGCAGTTTGCGAACGGCAGCCGCGAAATACGCGACAAATTGATTAAAAGTGAAACAAATCCAACGCGATTAAGATCAAGACTCAAATTGCGAATTGCACAAAATCCATTTTCAATTGGTTCAAAATCAACTTTTTCGAGTCTTTTTTTTACATACTTTGAGTGTGTGTGTGTGTGTGTGTGTGAGTTATTTTTTTTATCGTTTGACTATTTGTGATTCTATATTTATATATACTACACTATTGCAAGTGCCAAGTGTTGAGAGAGAATCACTTCAACTTATTGACAATGATTTGCCCGAAACGCACCTCGGAGCTGCTGGATGTGCATCTGGCGCCGTTCAAGGATAAGGATCCAGCCTGGGAGGTTGGCGTATCAAAAATAGCTGGCCGTGGCGTTATGGCCACACGCATTCTAAAGCGTGGCGAGATTATCTTCCAGGACATGCCACTGCTCATTGGCCTGGCTGCCCACGAGGAGGACTCGCTAAATGCGTGCAGCATCTGCTTGAAAATGCTGCCCGATACGCGCTTCATGTGCCGCCAAGGATGTGGTCTGCCCATCTGCAGTTTGTGTGGAAAAAAGAAACAGCACAAGACCGACTGCGATCTATTCAAATCGTGGGGTCCCAACGAGCCGGACGTGGCCAATTCGGTGATCATTCGACTGTTGTCTGTGGCGCGTGCCATCAATTTGACCAAAGATCAGCGGGATTTGATCTATTGTCTGCAGGCGAATTTGGATAACAATCATCGCACCGAGGTGCGCAATGCAGCCAAGTGCTTCAAGAAATTCCCCACCGACAAGAAAGTGGTGGAGATCATGAATCGCACAGTTGCTGTACTCCGTACGAATGGTTTTGATAAGACACTGGATCGCAGCACGGACAATCCGGAATTCAGATATCGCGCCCTCTATCCACTGTTTGGCGTCATGAATCACGATTGCATTCCCAATTCGTACTACACCTTCGATGAGAAGACCAACAACATGATCGTGCGTGCCGCTGTCGATATACTCGAGGGCGAGGAGATCACCACAACCTATACGAAACTCTTCACGGGCAACATAGCGCGACATCTGTTCCTCAAAATGAAGAAGGGCTTCACTTGCAAGTGTACACGTTGCACCGATCCGACGGTAAGTGGCGAACTAATGATTTAATCCCAACAAATAAATCAGAAGTTAATAGTTAGCTACTGCTACTTAAATAATACAACAAATACAAATAATTAAATAGTTTCACAAGTTTATTGCAACGGAATCAAATCAAAATGGTTGACTGCTATCCGTCGATTTAGTTTCAAGTTTGTATCGTAAAGTTGATTTATTGAGCACATCAGTGTTCAGGCCAATTAGTTAGTTGATTTCAAGTGCAGTTGCAATTGGCCAAAATTCTTGCAGTTACGAGTTGGCTGAGTGGCAGGCAATTTGCAATTTCAAAACAAAATTACTTTTACTCGTGGGCATCTTGCTTTTCAATCAAAAGTGTTGACTGATGTGGCAGCTGCATAAGCTATTTTCCACTTGTGCAACCAAATACGAATACACAACTACTCTGCCACATAGGCATGGAAACACACATTGCACTTTTGTTTGTTTTCTTTTCCCTATTTGCACCCCGAACCCATTGTCTGGAAAGGGTATAATGAAGTGGCGGAAAAGTGTGCAACATGCATAAAGTATTAACTATTTTTGATCAGCATTAAAAGCCGAATCCATCTATCCGTTTCTATGAATTAGCCCATCCATAAAAGTGCTAGACACCTGGAAATAAACTCTCGAGTCCATCTTTCTCGACTAAGAACAGAGGTTTCATCAATTGCATCTTATAAACATGATTTTAGCAAATGTATACATATTTCAAAATACATATGTTCATTGTCTGAAATGAATAATTCTCAAAATTAAACGATATCGATTATCGATATTAACATTACTTTAGTTTTTCAGTTAGACATAATCCGCAGCTATGAAAACTTGGCTGGTTAATACAATTGAATCTGATGAGTTCAGAGATACATTTGGCAGGTGATGCAAGGGAGGTGGTCAATGTATAATGCTTATGAATATAAGCCACTCTGACCAATTTCAAGAAGTCGATAGTATGCGAGGAAGGTAGACAAATTGAAGGTAAAGTTTTGGTACGATTTGTATTTTTGACAAAGTCCACAAAATCAGGATCGTATAGCAATATACTTATGTACATATATAATATAATATAGATTAAAAAAGAGCTTAGTTGAGTTGTGAAAACAGAAGGATCGTTCAATCCTTGTTCCGTTCCGATGGCTTCAAAATCTATCCAGTTAAAGTCGATGCTTTGTTCTTTTGTTTAATCAGCTTGTTTTTATAGCAAGATATTTATTTTTTTATTTTTTTTTTATTTCTATTTATGATGATAATTATCAAAGAATTATGTGGCGTAATAAAAATGTACATTTTACAAAAACATTTTCAAATCAAAGTGCGTTTTCGCCACAAGTAAGAAGAAGATGATGTGTGCAGAGGGGGGAAGGGGGGGTGGGGTGGAAATGGGAGCAAATCGATTTCGCGATCGTGGCGAAGGCCAAAAAGTCGTAGTTCGATGCTTGATGCAAACAAAGAATGATAAACATTAAGGAAATCCTGTGCCCATCGACATTCATCCAAAAGCAATTAAACACACACACGCACACGCACACACAAAAAACAAGAGCAGCGAAGATAATGCTGCTCAGCATTATTGGGCTGGATGTTGTTGTTATTGTTATTGTTTTTGTTGGCTCGGTCATAAATTTATTCAGCTTCCAGGCGCAACAAGTGGCAAACTGCAAAACGCGCAAAACGACGACAGCAGCAGCAGCAGCAGCAGCACCAGCACCAACAAAGACAACAAACGTCAACACAACATAACACACACTTTTAATAATAACAACAAAACAAAGCAGTGTGTGTGTGTGTGTGTGTGTGTGCGTTTATTTTTAACAACGCTAGCAATTCAATTAAATCACAAATAAATATGTACGATAGATTCCAAAAAAGCTTTTAATTCGCGTGAATATTTCGAACATTTCGCACGCAATCACAAGTTGTATTTGAATCTCTGTATATCTATCTATCTTTCTATCTATCTGTTTAATTAGTTGTATCTGTATCTGTATCTGTATCTGTATCTGCATCTGTATCTGTATCTGTATCTGTATCTGTATCTGTATCTGTATCTGTATCTGTATCTGTATCTGTATCTGTATCTAAGCGTCTCTGC
The DNA here is from genome assembly GCA_035043575.1 of Drosophila seclusa. Taxonomy (NCBI): domain Eukaryota; kingdom Metazoa; phylum Arthropoda; class Insecta; order Diptera; family Drosophilidae; genus Drosophila; species Drosophila seclusa. The sequence continues at coordinate 18,476 of JAWNMX010000428.1, read as the reverse complement.
GCATTGCCCACAAATGTAAATACATATATCCGCATCCGTCAAAGTACATTTTTTATGTGCGTTGATTTGATTTTGATTTCTTGCTGATCCCCAGCAGTCAATTCTCCCCGCCAACAATCTAACCCCCCCTCTCATCAGTAGCTGTCGCGCGTTTTATGATTTTAGAATTTTTTATTGGCATATTTCATAAATGTGTATGCATATATTTATATCTATTATACATATGCATGCCTATATACTATATATATCTGTATTTATGGTTAAATAGCTTATTCTTGGCCACCGCCATACATATAGCCAGATTTTGATTTGACATTCGCTGTCCATATGCCCCCAGCTACTTTTACTTGCACACTTTGCTGGCCAATTGCAAAAGCAATTGAATGCCTTTGAAAATGCCATCAAGTGCCCGACATTTGTAGTATATGTCTTATAATGTCTTTGATGTTTATCATTGGCGCTTAGCTACAGCATTTATCCGCCCAGATCTGTGTCTGTGTGGGTGTATATCAAGAGGCGGACAAGGTGGTTGGGACCAGATTTGGATGGGGCATAGACTCAAGTTCATTTGGTTCAGTGAACTTATTTGTATTGTTATGTGTCAGGGCAGCAGCTCAAATATCCATAAGCTATATACATCGTAGGACAAGAAAGAACGAAGATTACATACCCTTGCAGACCTTGCAGGGGGTCTCTATGAAAGCCATATGATTTAGATGTCCGATATCGATTGATTTCTCTCAAAAAGTAAGTTTGGTAAACAAAATAGTTTCAAGTTTGATCTAGTTTTAAAACTAGTTCACATAGAAACTAGTTCAATTATGCAATGCGTCACAAGCGTCGTGACAAAGTTACTATACACTATATACAAGGGTATGAATATATAATTTAATTTTATTTGTTTTTGAGGGGGCTTGTGTTTCATATATATAGTCAAAAATATATATTTATCAAAGCCAATTAGTATCAAGTATCATTAACGAAAAGTGTATTCTGAATATCAATTTAGTGTTATATTGCCCATACGTATCATCATCAGATATGTCTCTTAATAATCGATCAGTTTGGATTATGTTCTTTGCTTAAAGTATATATATATATGGGGCACTGGATAAAAGAGATTCACAATTAATTTATTACTGTCGTACTTATCGCTGAGATTTATGGGCAGGAAGAAGAGAGACCTCAAATCGGAACAAATTGGAATTATAGAACAATGACGTGGCCAACCTTGGAACAGGGGCACAATTCTTGCTAAAGCGCATTTTTTCCGTCAATCTTGTGGCGATCTGTTTTCCATACAATCCGTTAATAAGCATCATGAATGTGTCACTTTATTTATGACTTGCCCAGATATTTAAATGTTTATATACGCATACATGTATATAATCGGATATGTATGTCGTCGGTTATATTTATAGCAAAAGGAATGCTAGATATTTGTATATATGTATACTACTACTACTACGACTACTAATCTTTGCTCTTTAATCTCAATCTGTATACATTTTGCAGGAGAAAGGCGCCTACATAACGGGTCTGTACTGTCGGGACACCAACTGCAGCGGCTTGGTGGTGCCAGAGATAACCGGACTGCCGCATCCAAATTGGAATTGTCTGCAGTGCAAGCAGAAGTCGACGCATGCCCAGATGATGAAGTCGCAGGACTTTGCCAGTGGGGCAATCAATGCCAAGGTCAATTCGAATTCGCTGCGCACTCTGGTGCACTATTTGAATGAGAAGAGCGACAGTTTCATACCCAACAGCAATTATGTGGTGCTCGATGCCAAGATTGCGGTGCTGACACGCCTCGTCCAGGGACGCGAGGATTGTAACGAGGATCTGGTGTCGAGCACACGCCTACGCTATAGTCGCGACATTATGCAGGTGATGGACAAGCTGGGACTGGGCGAGTCACTGTTGCGCACCCAACTGGAGCAGCAGCTGCACAAGGAGGAGGAGCGACGCGCCAAGAAGCAGCTGCAGCTGGCCGAGAAGCAACGCAAGCTTGCCGAACTCGAGCAGAAGGCGTCCGAGGCGGATAAGCTGCTGGCCGCCTTAGCATTGGCCGAGGGTGCAGCTGGAGAGGCGACTCCGGCAGCAACTCTGGCAGCAACTCCGGCAGCAAATCCGGCAGCAACTCCGGCAGCAACTCTGGCAGCAACTACGCCAACAACCCCGGCAGCAACCCCGGCAGCGACTCCGGCAGCAACTCCGGCACAGACTCCTGCCGCCGAACAGAACTAAAGAAGCGAGAAATGCATATCCATGTCGTGTGTGTGACCCACCTCTCCCCCCTCACCCACACCTATCCCGAGCAGATGTTGTTCGCTTGTTGTCTATCTAATTCTTTATTTTGCGTATCATACCAAAAAAAATAAATGTATTTGTATTTATTTATTTATAATCAATTAAAATATATATGTATGTATGTACTTATGTAATTATCGTTTTTATTTCTTTTTCGATTTTGAGCATTATGGCCAGGAATGTAGACAATGCAATTTATTTTTTGAGGAAATTCTAGAAACTAGAAATGCAAAAATGAAGAAAATGAAGAAAACTTACAAAAATACAAATAATTTAATTTCTTCAGATAAATGTGGAAATGTAGAAAACCCCTTTTGAAATTCTTATGAACTTTTTTTTGCAAACACACACACAAGAATATTTAAAGTGTGTCAATTTTCAAAAATTTCGAGACGCGCATTTTCGGGGGCTTTATCATCGATTTGTCAAAACGTTTTCTAATCCGATTGTCAGTCAACGTTTTTTATTATTATTTTATATAGCTTTGAACTTTGATTTTTTAATTCTTTTCTTTTCTAATTTTTTTCGCTTTTTTTATTTTGGTTTGCAAAGTTTTCGCATTTCGATTTGTTGACATTAATTTTTTTTTTATATTTTATTTATTATATATTTGCCATAAATGTTGCTCGGGCCATTCAAATTGGCGGCCGCATCTATTTTGGGTCGCCTTTCGACGCTTGCGGCCTCTTTTTATTTATACTCTTTGTTCCACAAACTACACTGCTACACTGAACAACAACAACAACAACAAAAGCAACAACAACAGCAACAACAACAAAATCTCTTGCTATATATGCTTGTAATAAATATTTCAGTTTTCATGACTAAATTGCTCATTAATGAAATTTGTGAAACGAATTTTATGCTTGCTAGAATGAAAACAGAAATGAATAATAATAATAATCGTAGGAGTATACATGTATAGATATATATATGGTTATAAATTTCTATAAGACAAATACATCTAATATCATTCAAATATCTAAGACCAAATTTTCTGACGATTTCTATTCTATTATTGCTTTAAATAAAACAGAAAGTTTTGAATACCATTTCAATTCAATTAGTATCGTAAATGTTTAGAATGGAAATAATGAAGTTATGCAGAAATATGCATCTCCAACACCATATATATTCTCGATCAGGACTAGAGAATTTGTATTTATTTTACAGCTGACTTGGATCACTTTGCCAAACACTAATGACCAGCTTATTGGTACAATATGTGTGAGCAATAAGTTAATAAATAGGCGAATTTTATAGTGTCGTTAGCTCTTGAAGTACCATAATATATGGCTAAAGGCTAAAATTGTGTGTGAAAAGATATTTGCCTTATAATCAAATTAAAATCTGGTAAAGACTGGTCAAAAAACAATAAACCGTCATAAATATTTGCTGCAACAAAAACAACATTGAAATCATAGCAGATAAACAAATTTAAGAGCTTCGAAGTCGTAAATAAAACTATAATAAAAATTGCAATAAATTATGCCACATATAGATATAGAATAACGATCTACATAATGTGCACGAGTCTGCATATACATATAAGCTAGGTAGATAGATAGATAGGTGAATAGGTAGGTATCTGAAGATGCTTTGATAATAATGATCATCTTCGGTGCGAAAGTATCTGGCAATGGATTCTTGAGGCAAGTGTCTCATTGGGGAAATGTACATACATATATGCATGTGGAGCTTGCCCCGAACTTGTCGCACATGCTGCCTAATCACAAATTGCTTTTAGCACTCAAACGCCTAAGAGACAAACTAAATATGCGAAGGGTAAGCAACATTTTTCTACTCAAAGAAAACGTTGATTAATTGCACACTATTTGTTTAACAACATCCACATTTCAAAAAAAATTGATAAACAAAAAAAAGGTACATTCATTTTATATATATTACACTCCCATTCATATTTTTCATGTTGCTGTCAAGATTAATTATGGCTAAGGTTTCAAGTCCCTGCCAAGTCTGAGTGCCTTTGTTGCTGCCATCGGCTAACAGATGGCGCCAGCCACAACACAACACATCAGCAAACAAATCAAATGTTGTATCTGCATGTGCTGAAGATAAAGATCAGTGCCTGAAACTTAATTGCTGGGACACACAACATTTGCCGAGTGTCACTCTTAATTCTAGACAATGTGGCTCGCACTTATTGCCTTTAATGCCACACGGTTGACATGGCCACTTGAATGCTTGGCAAATGGAAAGTGAAAATCAACTCAAAATATTCACAATATTTTGCAACATTGTAGCTTTCGCTTATATTTTTCTTGAAATACCGCTGAATTTTATTATCATCTGTTCTAGACCATATTAATGAAGCTTACATTTTACTGTTTCACTGTCCATGGCCAAAAATCTGGCCGAAATTCCTCCGCCGTGTGATTTATGCCTTTGTAATGAACATCCAATTGCCAAAAATTCGGATATTACATCCCCAGTGGGCACAGCAAAACCATCCGTTATACATTTTTGTATGCATCCCTATCTACATATATGTATATAGATATATATACATTATGGTGCAGCATCCACGTGATTTGATTATATTCATCTTTACCTCGTTATGACCAGTAATAAATTGGAATTCATATCGCCGAATACTTTTGATTTATTAATTCTGTGTGTCTCTTTTTCTCATATATAGCATTTTCATACCCTTATAGAGGCTATTATAGTTTTGTTGTGACACGTGTAAAGAATATATATATATACATAAAGTATATATATACTGTTGATCAGCATCACTAGTCTGTCTGTCTGTTTATATGTGTGAGTCTCCCAGTTTTAAAGCTATCTTGTTGAATATTGAATATTTATATCGGTATTAAAAGCAACCGGATTAAATCAGGATCCACAATCTGAAGGATGAGTTTTCAGTTGTGAATTTTATGCATATGTCACCCTTTCTGATACAATATATATTCAGAATATTCAGTCACAGCCACATAAATAATTTTGTTTAAAACGTACAAAAACATAATAATATTCCGAATTCTGGACTCAAATTGAAGTCTGAGCAGCTTAACTCCGGTTCATAAGGGTGTTTAGTCTTCTTGTTGCATGTGCAGATTCCAGATTTCTAGAATGTTCCTCTTAGGGTATTTTAAGTATTTTCAACCCGTAATAAAACAGAAGCCAAAATCTATTTTTAGATCATTAAAAAAGTTTGTCACTAAATTTTAACTTGATGTCTCTAACTCCATAATTGTGGCACATATGGGGGTCTTGATCAATATTTTTGTGGCTGGCCAAAAAAATGTTCTTACCAATCTCAAAGGAGATTCCTAGTTTAATATCTTTCACTATAATATTGTGGGGATTTGGGTTTCGTTATTTTTGGGTTCGAAGGTGGGCGTGGATTTCAATTTTTAATCTTTCCGAAATATGCTCTCCAAATTAGGTGACTCTATCTTAAAAAACTGTGTACGATATAAGCATTGCCCATTTTTAGGGAGTGTGCACGGTGGGAGGGGGCGTGGTCAGGGAATTAAAATACGCATCCTTGAAAGATGTCAATAGAAATCAATCTTTCAAATGTGGTGATGAAATGTGGTTTGATCTTCTACCTTTGTTTTTCCATTTAGCTTTCTTGTGCTTTATTTCCCGCTGAAATAAGCTAAAAGGTTGGTGTCACTGCTAAACTTTTTAGCAAAGCTACCTTGTGCAATTGTGCACTGGGAAAGGCGTGCGATCATTTTTAAAGCAACTCGCCTACAGCAAACAGAATAATTCATTGTTGCTAATATTGTTTATCTCTGTGTATGTGTGTGTGTGTTTGTGTGTCTGTACTTGAGTGTGTGCGATTGTGCATGCTTGTGCGGGTAGTGCGGAAGCCGATGTAGACGTCGACGCTCCAAAAGTTCCAACAGCAAAAATCATTTGGAATTGTGCGTTTCCAGTGTGAAGACCGATTTCTGTTTTCCGTTCAAACAATCGTGCAAAAAGTAAAAAAAAAGTTACATTTTTGTTGATTTTTTTAAGTGTACATTTGAGGTGATAATCTGTGTGAAATAGTTAAACGCGATATCAACAAGAAAATCGACGTAGGTTTGTTCTCAAAGCTACATAAATATACAGATAGACAACGCCCTAAAGTAGTTTGACATTTAAAATATACGATATATATATATAACTATATATATATACATTTATATTAACCGATGTATAGTAAAAATATTTGTATTTGAATAATAATTATACATAAATAATCGCATCAGCATTTTATGTTTTTTGTTCTCCTGTTTGCGGCAACTGTCGCAATCAAGAACTATAAACAAAAATGAAACTGGAAATGAAACTGGAATTAATGCAGCTGACAATGCGCGGAAATGTCATACCGGTAGGGGAAGGGAGGGATTTCGAAGCTTGACAGTACATAATAAAGTTTCCTTATATTATTGATAATAGGTTTAAATAATATTGTAATTGCTATTTAGCTGACGAATTAGTTGGGGGAATCTTTTGACAATTTGATATGATACATAAATGAGACTATTTTTCGTGATGCACAGTTTTCACTGTAGCTGTAATCAGTGGCTAGTGCCCTACAGTCACCTCTAATTCATTTGATTAAATTTGTTTAAGTTAACAAATTGTTTTTGTGCATTTCCTGAAAACTGATTATTGCCTTATATAGTTATAAACATTACGTTATATTTCCAAGAAGAATGTTAAGATTGTGTACAAAATCGCATAGAAGTGCCGATTAGCCGGCATTGCCGATAACATACATTCATACATATGTACACACATACAAGCATACATGCACACATATACATACATATATGAAATTGCATTATGTTTTTTGGAAGTTATCTTTAGTTGTTTCGTTTGTTTTGTTGCTATTGTATTTCATGACCTATGCCAAGGCCGTAATATTATCCATCAGAAGTAATAAACATTACATTTTATGGAAGAAGTCAGCAGACACAGAGAGAAGTTGAAGCCCAACCCAAGTAGAATATTCTTAAATTAGTTTTACATTGAATAGCAGATACTCTGAATCTGAGCTCTATATAGATAGTCAACTTGCTGACATTAGTTTGTTCAATATGAAAATATGTTTGGTTACTAAAAACTACGCTTCTTATTCAGTTGTATGAAATAATCCTCTCAGCTTATATGAAGTCTGTAGCTCTTGTAGTATAAATCGACTCGGCTATTGATGCTGATCAAGATGACATAGACTTTATGGGATCGGAGATTTTTCATTCTTTAATATAGCTCTTTTCTCATTTCAATTGGTGCTGCATACACAACATTTTGAATCCCACACAAAATACTTGTACAAGTAATTTTGTACTTAAGATGTGTTTTACGAAATAGAAATTTCAAGGTTCTTCACAGGAAGATCAATCTAAATTTCGGCTTATCGACAATATAAGTTTGGGAGCAGTTCAATACGTTGTAAATATATGCAAAAAATATGAAACATGAGGCGAGAGTTTAATCAATTACGAGGTACATAAACACAAGTAGATGCACACACTCACATATATATATTGATACATATATATATATAAATTTAGCCTTGACTGATAATGATAAGACGCCATAAAATAGCTGAGCATATGTACATATATGCACAGACATAGACTATTTGGTTGGCAAGCGCCCCGTTCGGCACTTCAGAATTGTTAAGACACTAATCTGCGCCCGCTTGATAAGGAGCGAGCCCATACGCCAGGCATCAAACTACAATCTTAAGTCCCCAGCGTAGCGATTAGATCAGTTCACACGGAAATATAAAAATATATATATATATATTCTCATGGGTCCAAATTACTTTGACCATTTTGTTTTTTTGTATTTATTTTGCATTTGGCAGCAAACCCGTCACAAAGGTAAAGTGATTTTTATTCTGTGAAGATCAAGATGAGTCCACCGGCTATGATAAGCAAAGACGCCCCCGATATTGAGGTAGGTAACTTGTCTAATTTAAGCCAAAATAATTAATAATGTTATTGATTTAATTCTGATCGCTTTGTTAATTCTTGCAGGATCTGTTGGCATTGAATCCGCGCGTGAAGACGCAGTGCAGTGTCGTGCCCACGAAGCAGACCAAGGATAACAAGAAGCACTGGAAACGGAATGTGGATCACACTGCCGTGCCATGCACAACGCTGTCCAATAATTTTGAGGATATTAAGCATACGACACTGTCGGAGCGTGGCGCCCTCGAGGAGGCGGCCCGTTGTCTTAAATGTGCGGATGCACCATGCCAGAAGTCTTGTCCCACGCAGCTGGACATCAAGAGCTTCATCACGAGCATTGCTAACAAGAATAACTATGGCGCGGCCAAAGCAATTTTTTCCGATAACCCATTGGGTTTGACCTGCGGCATGGTCTGCCCCACCAGTGATCTCTGTGTTGGCGGCTGCAATCTGCAAGCCTCCGAGACTGGTCCTATCAACATTGGCGGTCTACAGCAATTCGCCACCGAGGTATTTAAGCAAATGGGCGTCCATCAGCGACGTTCGCCGTCGTTGAAGCCACTGGCACAGCCGGCCAAGAAGATTGCCCTGCTGGGCGGCGGACCCGCCTCACTGTCATGTGCCACATTTTTGGGCCGCTTGGGCTACAACGATATTACCATCTACGAGCGCCGCAGCTATCTGGGTGGCTTAAGTTCCGCGGAAATACCGCAATACCGTCTGCCCATCGATGTGGTCAACTTTGAGATTGATCTAGTCAAAGATCTGGGCGTTAAGTTCGAATTGAATCGCGCGCTCAGCACCAAGGATTTGACCATTAACGTAAGTCACAAGAGTTACTGCGAATCATTCTATCCATTATATTCTCGAGCCGCGAGTGTGCAGCTTGAGGAATGGTGGAAAAGCTTCCAAAAAGTAAAGTATTCCCGACTTGGGCAACTTTAATCCAGGCAATACAGAATGTATACAGAATGCAGAATATAGCATTGTCTCTTTCGGTGCTGCAATAATATCAACCTTACACGCAACAACAGCAACAACGATATTTTACAAGGCAGTATCTTCCCCCTAGATGTTCTTCATTGCATCTCTTTTCTACTTCGACCCGTTAGATGTCGCTCTGTGTAATTCGCGAATTACGCTTCTTTCACTTTACCCTTCCACTGCATGTAAATGCCTTATCTATCCATCTATTTCGCTCTATTTCGCTATATGTGTGTATGCAAGTGTGCATGTGTATGCATGTATGCATGAGTGTAAGTGCTTATGCACGGAAGGTGAGTAAAATAACTTTTTTGCCTTTGCTTTGCACTGATTGGTTTTCATCTGATCAAACCGAAAACCGTTTGCTAATTTGCCTTGTTATCTCTATTTGGAACTCGCTCTCACTCTCTCACTCCAAATTTTATTTGTAATGTTATTTGCGCTCTTTATCTTTCTCAATTAACCATTTTTGAATTTATTTGGCAGGGTTTGCTGTCCAGTGGACATGATGCCATCTTTGTGGGCATTGGACTGCCCGAACCGAAGTTGGAGCCCATGTTCAATGGCCTGAACACCCAGTCGGGCTTCTATACGTCCAAGAACTTTTTGCCAATGGTCTCGGACGGTTCGAAACCGGGTCTGTGTGCCTGCAAATCGGCTCAGTCGCTGCCCAAGCTGTATGGCAATGTGATCGTCTTGGGCGCCGGAGATACGGCCTTTGATTGTGCCACCTCGGCGTTGCGTTGTGGGGCGCGTCGGGTGTTCGTTGTGTTCCGGAAGGGATCGTCCGGTATTCGGGCTGTGCCCGAGGAAGTCGAACTGGCGCGTGAGGAACGCTGTGAGCTAATGCCGTACTTGAGTCCGCGCAAGGTGATTGTCAAAGATGGACAGATTACGGCCATGGAATTCTGTCGCTCCGAGCAGAACGATCAAGACGAATGGGTGGAGGATGAGGAGCAGTTGGTGCGTCTCAAGGCAAATTTTGTCATATCGGCATTTGGATCGGGACTGCAGGATGCAGAGGTGAAGGATGCACTGACACCACTGACATTCCGTAGTGGCTTACCTGTGGTCGATCGCACAACGATGCAGAGCAGTGTGCCCCAGGTCTTCCTTGGCGGTGATCTGGGCGGTGTGGCTAATACCACCGTCGAGTCGGTCAACGATGGCAAAGTAGCCGCCTGGAGCATCCACTGTCAATTGCAGGGTCTCCCACTGGACACACCCGCTGCACTGCCACTCTTCCACACGGACATTGACAACGTGGACATTTCTGTGGAGATGTGTGGTCTGAAATTTGAGAATCCCTTTGGTTTGGCCTCGGCACCACCGACGACCAGTGCGGCAATGATACGACGCGCCTTCGAGCAGGGCTGGGGCTTTGTGGTTACAAAAACATTTGGCCTGGACAAGGATATGGTGACGAACGTATCGCCGCGCATCGTGCGGGGCACCACGTCCGGGTATCGGTATGGACCGCAACAGGGCTGTTTCCTGAACATTGAGCTTATCTCGGAGAAGCGTGCTGAATACTGGCTGCGCTCCATTGGCGAACTAAAGCGTGATTTCCCCGAGAAGATCATCATTGCGAGCATTATGTGTAGCTACAACGAGGCCGACTGGACAGAGTTGGCCATCAAAGCGGAAGCGTCCGGTGCCGATGCTCTCGAACTGAATCTATCCTGTCCCCATGGCATGGGTGAGAGTGGCATGGGTTTGGCATGTGGACAAGAGCCCAAACTGGTCGAGGATATATCGCGTTGGGTGCGCAAAGCTGTCAAGGTGCCCTTCTTCATTAAACTGACGCCCAACATTACGGACATTGTGTCCATTGCACGGGCAGCGCAAGTTGGCGGCGCCGATGGTGGATCAGCAATCAATACGGTTCAGGGCCTGATGAGCCTCAAAGCAGATGCGACGGCCTGGCCAGCGGTTGGCAAAGAACAGCGCACCACATACGGTGGTGTCTCCGGCAACGCAACACGTCCCATGGCGCTGCGTGCCGTTTCGGAGATTGCCAAGCAGCTGCCCGGATTTGCCATATTGGGCATTGGTGGCATCGATTCTGGAGAGGTTTCGCTGCAATTTCTGCAGGCCGGTGCGACAGTACTGCAGATCTGCTCCTCCGTACAGAATCAGGACTTCACGCTCATCGACGACTATTGCACAAGTCTGAAGGCGCTGCTCTATTTGAAGGCAAATCCACCGCCGGTTAATGGCGCCTTCTGGGATGGCCAATCACCGCCGACGCCCGTCCATCAGAAGGGTAAATCTGTCGTCCATTTGACGGGCAGTGGCAATCAAACGCTTGGATTCTTTGGCCCCTATCAGAAACAGCGCGACATCAAATTAGCCGATCTGCGCCACAAGAAGGGCGCCTTTTGGGATGCCCAACAGGCAAGTGCAGCTAGCTCGAGCGATGCTCCCATTAAGGTGGCCCCCAAAGTGAGTGACATCATCGGTGCAGCACTACCAATGATCGGTTCTTACAAGAGCCTCGACAACACACAACAGAAGGTGGCTCTCATCAATGATGTAAGTGTCCAGCATAGTGTCTATCTATTATCCATAATTACATGTTTAATACACTCCCTACTCCACACAGGATATGTGCATCAATTGTGGCAAGTGCTATATGACTTGTGCCGACTCCGGCTACCAGGCAATTGAATTTGATAAGGACACCCACTTGCCGCACGTCAATGATGACTGCACCGGCTGCACGCTCTGCGTCTCCGTTTGTCCCATCATCGATTGCATTCGGTAAGTGTTATTGTGATTGCTTTTTGATAATTGTGATAACGACAAATTCAATTTATGTTTGCAGCATGGAGCCTAAGCAAATACCGCACGTCATCAAGCGCGGAATTGAGGAGAAAGACAAGACGTTTTACACGCATGCTCTTAGCCCAAGCCAATAATACAAATATAATATATACTCTGTATACATTTTGTATGTTTATGCAGAAGAAAATGAAGCAATATCAGGTTACTATTAATAAGCAAATAAAAAGATAAAACATCATACCGCATGAAAAAATTGTCAACTGAATTTGCTCAACTGAAAATCAAATTTTCGCGGGCGATAATTAATGTTATCGGCACTTTGTTCTTCAATAGACTCAATATATTCATATATCGATATGAGGGCTTATCGACGATTGCGAACTATATATTTTCCAACATTCAAAACTAATGTTAACATGCTGTTGCACGAATGTAAATAGACTGTAAACGTAAACTCAGTAGTTGGTTGTGAATGGCAAAACGCACAGCTGTTTATTATTATTATTTAGGATATTCTTAAGCTTTGGTGAACAAATTTTTGTTTAATGGCCACTGCGACACAATTTCCATCCACATCGAATACAACGACAGACGCCAATAATGGATTGTTGTCAGCAACCGTGGTTGCTGGTCTCAAAAACCTGGGCACAACGCTAACAGCTGCCACAAGTAAAACACTAATTGCCAATGCATTGAAATTGACACTCCATCCAGATGCAAGTATGCCGCTGTATTTTATTACTTTAATCCATAAAATTTATGCATTCAGTTGTTTTTGGTTGATAGTTATAGCGCCAGTGCCCGAGATATACGCAACAAATGCAGCCAGCGCCAAACAGAGCGAGTATGCCGTCGTCACTCTGTACGCAGTGGCCACGAAACACGGATGGGACAGTGGGATGTTGCGCCAACAACTGGAGTCACTTGCACTGCACGCCAGTGCTATTGACGAACTAACACGGGTATTTGATGACAATCGCAAGGATCTTGTGCTGCGACAACTGCAGCTGGGCCACAATTTCCCCCATATAACCGACGTACAGTGGCGCATTGTGTGCGATGCGAAATCCTCAACGTCCAATTCCAGCAGCGGTGCTCCACATTTCCACATCAATCTGGGTCATTATCGCCAGAGTAGCGGCGAACGCATCACCATTGTGGAGTTCGTGTGCAATGCCGAGGAGTTGCATTCCCTGATCAATCGCCTGAAGGACATTGAAAGACACTGCAATCAGGTGGCAAACACTTAACAAATCACATAGTCGAATAACAAAAACAGGAAGTAAAATCAGTTATAACATCCAACACATATATATATATATATATATATATATATATATATATATATATATATTTATATATATATTTATGTATATATGTGTGTAATTTAATTCCAGATGTATTACAAACTTATGCAGTTGTAAATAGTTGTTTGTGGGACAAGTCCGAACAATAACTTGACAATAAATACAGTTGTCATCACTAAACGAACACGCCTTTAGACTTTGTCTTTCAATTACGTTACTCTCAGTTAGCTAGCCACAGTCATCGCCATCATGGTGCTATTATATTGTCATAATTGGTAACAGTTGGAATAATTTAACAATGCAAATTACAGAATCGTTTCCGTCTGTCATTGCGGTATTTCGTCAGCTCTTAACTTGAACTCGGCGGGCGCCAGCAGCTTAACGAGCAGGTCATAATTATTGGGCGCTGTACAAAATACTGTGGCTGAAAAGCAAACATTATCGTTTTCCTCGGCGGCGATAAGGACGCAGTCATTGTGGATTGAAAGGCACATATTTACGCCACGAAAGCGCGAGTCTTGTTTGTACAATGTGGAGCCGTCTCTTGGTAAATAGTATGGCCGGCCACTAAACGGATTCACAAAATCAGCCCAATAACCCAACGACAGCAAACGATCGCTTATTTCTCTAGCCGCCAGCACAAACTGTAAATAATACAACAAATAAAATGTGTGAACTGAATGATTATATTTTGGGATGGTTGTTTGCTTGCCTTGGCTGCTCCCTGCTCAATATCGCCCTCATAGCTTAGCGTGAGAAGCGTTATGGCATAGTCCTTCTGACTGATGGCACGCACTGGGAACAGTTCAAAAATTGAATCGTGTAACAGTATTGGGCACTGACAGCACGCAAACTCCAGACGTGATTTCTCCATATTTGGTTCCCGAAAAAAATTGACTAGATGTGCTAGCGGCTCCATCAGACACACGGTAGATGTATCGTCCTGCCACGCCGGACCTGTCGCATTTGGTAAATAGAAGCGATTGTGCCGCTTCGAGGTCAGCTCCCAGTTAGGCTCGCCCTCCAGGCTATTGAGATCGTCTGCGGAAACATTAGATAAATATAGTTATTAAATGCTGTTGGCTGCTAGCTAATAGCTGCTACTTACCATCATCGTCCTCCCGCGACTTTTTCACAACCTTATAGGGTTCGCTCCCATCGGAGCGCTTCGAATAGGATGCCTGGCAGCCAACATATTGAGCTTGAAACGTCTTCGAGGTAAGCAGATCGCTCGACGTACTATTCGGCCGCAAGAGCTTCATATTTATTTGATTGGTCAGGCAGCGTCCAAGTATACGAGTCAGCGAACGGGACATTATATCATAAGCTCTGCAAAACGCAAACGCAATTATTCGCAAATCGAAATTATATATATACATATGTGCACAATTACCACATTAAATATACTCACTGGCAGTAGTCGAAATGTGCAGAAAAGAAAAAATAATGCGAAAATCCGTAATCCGTGTAATTTTGTATTTGGTTTGAAATTCCTTAATCTAACGTCAAAAGTTGAATTTTCGTCTGTTTTTCTGCTTTTCTGTGTCAATATTTATGTTGGCGTTGTGTTGACTGTCGATTGTCAGAGGCAATCGAGTCAAAGAAGCTGACGACCGAATGCAAAGTTGCCATATAGTCAAAATAATAAGAGCACAAAATTAATAATTATTTTTGTAATTTATTTAAAGATCCGATCAAAATAATATATGAATTTATTTAAAAAAAAAAAACCGCGGAAATTATTTGAACGTGAAAAATGTACTACTATATAAATATAAATAGTTATATATTCATTTTATTATAACCTTGCAGAGGGTATTCTAATTTCGTCTTTAATGTCTCCCACCTTTTTAATATATACATAATCTGGAAAGATATCCGTCCAATTCGGACAGCTAGACAGGACAACAAATATTATATTTTGAATTTAGACACGATAAAAACATTCAAGTGCGAGGGGCGCACAATTGTCATAAGATTTAAAGATGGGATCGTTCAGCTCCGCTTCGGGCACGCAGGCGCAGTGAAAGTTCTTCTTGTCGCGATTATACAGCTTGCGTGGATAACCTGTCCAGTCACGCAACTGACCATCGCCGCTGGTTGTCGTGCACCATACGCGAGTGCCACTCGCTTCGGACCACTCAATGTTGCAGCCGGGATAACGGTTGCGCAACTCGTCGATTTGTGCCTTGGCCAGCTGGGCCTGCTCCAACAGGGCCAAATACTTCTGATGGTAGACGGTCGACTTGCCTGTCTCGTCATAGAAACGTCCAATGACCCTGCCAACGTATTTGTATTCCTTTTCGTAGAACTGCCTCCATTTGTCCAGTTCGATCAAATCATTAGGTTGCAGGCTGAGCACATCGTCTGCCGTCTCCGGATCATAGTGCTCGAATTGTCCGGTCACAAATGAAACGGACGCATCGCGACCCACAAAATAGTTGTAACTGCAACCAGGTCCGTAGTGCTTCAGGCCGCGACTCACATCAAAGACGACACCGAGCAGCGCCAGATAAATGTCGCCGCCATCCTTCTCCCCGTTATACAGGGCCAGCTGTGCGGGTGCAAATAGCACGTCGCGTGCATCTGCATTAAACTCAACGGCAACACTTGCAGATTGCTCCTCGGTACTGACAGTGGTGTCCAAATAGCGTCCGGCTGTTTTTTGCATTAGCTGTAGCAGCTCCTTCTGATAGAGTTTAGCCACCACGGCTATTATGATTAGCATGCATGCAATTCGATATTTTAGCAGCGGTTTCACAAAGCCAAACATTTTGCTTCTGAAACTAAACGTAAACGAGTTTAAGACGACAGTTTAGGCTCAGTATGCTGCTCGTTCGATATGTGAGCAAAGTCCATATTTAAATATGTATGCAGCATTGTATTGTTGTATTTTTCATTTATGGTTTGTCTATTATTGATTTTGAATAACAACTTAATAATGTTTACACTTATAAACATTCGTAATTGTATTGGTGTTGAGCTGCGTATCTAGCTTACACGATGTAACTCATGTTGTTATGTATCTAAACAGCTGATTTTCGGTCAGCAAATACCGTTATTATTAGAAAATGACAATGGTAACCCTGGAAATTATGAAATTTCAATCATTTACATGTGCAGAGCTCTGGAATTAAAAGCAAAACAAAAAATGACAGACGCCACCGGTAAATTTTCACAATTGCCAATCAATACGGACAGGGCCAAAAAATTGTGGATACACTGCAATCGCTGTTACGATTTTTATATCGATCAGCGGATCATATTTTTGCTCGCCTGCCAGCACCTGGTTTGCGAGAAATGCGTCACAGCCAACATTGGTCGAAAGCCCGGCGATGCACCCTCATTTATGTGCCCGATTTGTTGCAAAAGGGTGCGTGGGCGTCAGGTGAACAATGCGCTGCCCACAAATCTGAAGGATATGTTTCATCCGGAGCCGTGGCGTGATGGTCTGCCCCATGACGCCATCGACACCTTTCAGAAAGACAATCAAAAGAGATTGGAAGAGCACATTGCGAAAAAAGTGAGAGATTCTGTTAACAACTTCCGATGGACAATGGATACATTTTTATAATTTTGCAGGCAAAGAGCGTGGAAAAGTTGCACAAGGACTTACAGTTGGCATACAAACTGTGTCAGAAACAATATGTGGAACTGCATCGGAATCGTATGGGGCGTAAGCAACTCGAGTTTCGTGCGCGCCAAATTAAATATCAAACTGAAATTCAGAGGATGGAGGCCCAACGGCGGTAAGAGTGTTACACTGAAGAGCTTTATCGCAAGAAGATATCGAAATTCCTTAATAATTTTTAGGCAACTCAAGCAGCGGAAATCGGAGTCTTCAAGCGAATCGTCGCAGCTAACGTCAGGTATCCATAGTTATTCACGTTCCCGGTCAGGATCAACTGTACCGTTTGGCACAGGGTGTGGTTCGGTTTTCTCAGATGCAGAAACAAAAGTTTCGATTACCGGCTTTAGCCATCATAATAATCATTCATTTCTTTTGTAGATTTAAAATTTATTAACATTTACCAAGTTGAATAAACTGTTTATTCTGTTTACATTTACGTTAACCAACACTGTTCATGTTATGTGCTTCTTCTTCGCTTGTAAATTACTTGCGACCGATTGTCAGCAAACTTCGCCATTTTGAAGCTATCGAGAGTGTGTGACTGCATATGCCAATACAATTTGCGTGTGTTTTTTTTCAAACTCAAGACAATATTACACGCGAATGGCAAATAGAAAAGAAGTAGCACACTAACATCGGCGCTTTACACTTGTAATTTGTAAACGCACAACAACTACGTAAGCTAAAGTATTTTATTGCGGAGCCAAACAGGGAGCACCATGAGCGGAGGCGGTAGCAAGTCGGGCGTTGTCCTCAATTGCCGCACATGCACCCGGGCATGTAAACAATACAACTCGCTCCAAGATGAAATTGAGATCGGTTCCGAGGGCAGCACCACGTTAGCGCACATGCTCCACTATTGTTCGAATCTATCGTTTGAGCCCCAAGATGGCGCCTCGATGCCCCAGCACATTTGCATGCTTTGCCTGCAGCTGTTGGAGCAGGCGTTTAATTTTAAGCGGATGGTCATCGATTCCGATGAACTGCTCCGTATAGGCCTCGAGGAAGTCGAGAGCTCGTCTAGTCCAAATGAACATCCGAATGACAGTAACAAGCAGGAGTATGTGATGATCGAGCTGCTTGGCAATGAGAACGATGCAGAATCTGTGGCCGAAACGAATGCCGCAACGCTTGCCAAGGCGTGCAATGAACAGAAAAAGGATATGGAAGCAGAGGCGGAACAATATGAATTTATTGTCGATAATCCGGATTTGGATGCATATGTTGAGACAGAGGATGCACTTGATTTACAAACGACAGACTTTGAGTATGTGACAATCAAATCAGAATACGACTCGCAAGTTGAGGACGATGATGACGTCGAGATTATGAACTTGAGCGGCCTCGAAACGGTCAGCGATCAAATGGAAATTCAAATGCTTGACGAGCACATGGTTATTCTGTCCGGCGAAGAGCACATCGATGAGGTAATTGGCGAAGTCGAAGCCGACGAATTTCTGGACATCGAGCGCGAGGAGCATTTGGTATATAAATTGAACCAAATACACA